>PVIA01008895.1:0-66638 GCA_004024845.1 Tonatia bakeri
TTTTTTTTTTTTTTTTTTTTTTTTTTTTTTTTTTTTACATTCAGTTGTTGATAGTTGTGAGTTTGTTGTCATTTTACTGTTTATAGTTTTGATCATCTTCTTTTTTTCAGATAAGTCCCTTTGACATTTCATATAATAAGGGCTTGGTGATGATGAACTCCTTTAACCTTATCTGGGAAGGATTTTATCTGCCCTTCCATTCTAGATGAAGGCTTAGTGGATAGAGTAATCTTGGATGTAGGTCCTTGCCTTTCATAACTTCAAATACTTCTTTTCAGCCCTTTCTTGCTTGCGGGGTTTCTTTCGAGAAATCAGCTGATAGTCTTACAGGAACTCCTTTGTAGTAACTGTCTCCTTTACTTTTTCTGCTTTTAAGATCTCTCCTTATCTTTAATCTTGGGTAATGTAATTATGATGTGCCTCGGTGTGTGCTTCCTTGGGTCCAACTTCTTCAGGACTCTCTGGGCTTCCTGGACTTCCTGGAAGTCTGTTTCTTTTGCCATATTGGGGGAGTTCGCCTTCATTATTTTTTCAAATAAGTTTTCAATTTCTTGCTCTTCCTCTTCTTCTGGCACCCCTGTGATTCTGATGTTGGAACATTTAAAGCTGTTCTGGAGGTTCCTAAGCCTCTCCTCATTTTATGTGAATTCTTGTTCCCCCTTTAATCTGAGTCCCAGTTTCCTTCACTTCACCATTGGTTCCCTGTATATATTTCTTTATTTCACATTGCATAGCCTTTACTTCTTCCTTTATTTTGCAGCCATACTACTCAACCATTTCTGTTAATTGCCAGCATTTTGAACTCTGCGTCTGATAGGTTGGCTGTCACTTCATTACTTAGTTCTATTTTTGGAGCTTTGATCTCTTCTTTCATTTGGGCCTTTTGTTTTTGGTCTTAGTGTGCCTGCTACATAATATGGGAAGGAGCCTTAGGTATTGCCAGGGCAAGACAACACATGTGGCTTTGGTGTGGCACTGTATGTAGGGGAGGGGTCCAACCCGAGAAGGAACAATGGTGCTTACTTGGCTGTTAGCCAGCTTTCAGTCACTTCCCTTGCTATTGACAAGCAAATTGGGCCCTTCTGGTGCTGATTCCCATGTATGTCAGCTTGTGTATGTTCTAGGACCCTGTGAGTCCTTCCAACAGACTCTCCTGTGAGGCTGGGAGTTTCTCCCACTGCCTAAATACCCGTGAGTTTTTGTAGCCAGAGTTTTTGAGGCTTTATATCCTGGCTCTGGAACCCTGGGTTGTGCAGTGTATCTTGCTCTCCAATTGTTCCTCCTCATTTATCTGCACATGCAAATGTGGCACCACTTGGTCTGCCAGCCACCGCCTTGCACACGTCCTCTCTGCCCCAGCTGCCCCTCCCCACTCCTCCTAAAAGGCTGAATGAATGTTCCTTTGTTAACTCCTTGGTTGTCAGATTTCCTTACAGTTCTATTACAGAACATACATAGAACGTACTCAGTTCCTTACAGAACATATATAGTTCTGGCAGTTTGGGGGTCTGTTTTGTTTTTAAATTTGTTGTTGTCCTTCTTTTGGTTGTTCAAGGAGGCAAAGTGTATCTACGCCTCCATCTTAGCCAGAAGTCCCTCAGGTTTTAAGATATACAGAAAAATGTCATATTTGGCTTGCAAAAGTGTTGCCTCTGCTTTTTCTTAAACAGTTCTATTGAGATATAATTCACTCATTGAAAGTGTACAATTCAGTGGTTTTAGTTTATTCATAGAATTGTACAGTTAGCGCCAAGATTTTATCAGTCTAATTTTAGAACATTCTCATCGCCTCATAAAGAAATCTGGTACCTGTTAGCAGCCATCCCCAGTCTCTCCCTTTCACCTCTCCCATCTCCCTAACCTAGGCCGTTTACTTTTTATCTCTATGGACCTGCTTATTTGGGCATTTCATATAAATGGAATTATACAATATATGTTGTTTGTGATTGGCTTCTTTCACTAACGTAATATTTTCAAGGTTTATCCCCATTGTATTATAGCATGTATCAATAGTGTATACCTTCTGTTGCTGAATACTAGTCCATTTTTGTGTATAAACCACATTTTGGTTAGCCATTTGTCTGTTAGTTTGTGGACATTTGTGTTTGTTCTACTTTTTGGCTGTAAATACTGCTATGAATATCAGTGCGCAGTCCTTTATGTGAACATATACTTTGTTTCTCTGCATTTATTCCTAGGAGTAGAATTGTTAGGTCATATTGTAGTTCTGTATGTTTAACATTTTTGAGGAACTGTCAACCAGTTTTCCAAAGAGGCTGCGCCATTTCACATTCCCACCAGCAATGTATAAAGGTTCCAATTTCTATACATCCTAGCCAATACTTGTGATTGTCTTTCCTCTTGATTATTGCCATCCTATTGGGTATGAAGTGGTATCTCATTATATTTTTGATTTGCTTTTTCCTCATGACTTAATTATAATAACTATTTCTTCATATCCTTATAGGCTGTTTTTATATCTTCTCTGAAGAAATTTTATTTAAATTCATTGCCCATTGTTTAATGGGATTATCTTTTTATTACTGAGTTGTAATAGTTCTTTATATAATCTGGATTCAAGTACCTTATCAGATACATAGTTTGTAAATATTTTCTTCCATTCTATGGGCCGTCATTTTGTTTTCTTGTTGGTGTCATTTACTACCTAAGAGTTCATCTTTTTTTTTTTGTATTGCTCGTGGTTTTTGAAAAATCATTGCCCAATCCAAAGCTATCGAGATTTATTTCTGTGATTCTTTCTAAGAGTTTCATAGTGTTAGCTGTTACATGTAGGTCTACAATCCTTTCTGAGTTAATATTGATATCTAGTTGTTCAGCTTCATTTGTCCAGAAGATTATTCTTTTCCTATTGAATGGTCTTGGCACCCTTGCCTCAAATTATTTGACAGAATGTGAGTGTTTGTTTCTGGACTCTCAATTTTGTTTTATTCCATGCGTTCATAGTTACGTCAGTGGCACTGTCTTGACTACGGTACCTTTTACCTTTGTAGTAAGTTTTGAATTCAGGAAGATTGAATCTTCCAAGTTTATTCTTTTTATCCACAAGATTGCTTTGGCTATTCTGGTCCCTTATATTTCCATATGAGTTTCAGGATCAGCTTGTCAGTGTTTGCAAAGGAGGTAGCTAGGATTTTGAAAATACTTATTAAAAGTTTTAACTTCTGCATTTGATTCTGTTTTGTACAAATTTCTTTGTAAGTATGTATGCTCTATTATCCATAGTATAAAAGTCCAAACTTAAGATTTTGTAGTATTTTCTAAACCATAGAGAGTATGTCTTAAGTTTACCTGCTCAGTTTTAAATAGCTGTTATAGTACTAGTGGTAATGATAATTACAGCCAACTTTTTTTGTGCACTTACTTAGTTCCAGGCTCTCTGCATTGAACACACTATTTTATATTATCATCACAACAATCCTATGATATGGTCATTTGTTAGCCTCTTTTTATAGATAATAAAACTAAGGCTTAATGTAATGAGTAATATGCTAAGGGTCAGTAAAACTATTGTAGTAAATGGTAGAGCTGGGATTTGAACCTAGGACTATTCAGTTTAGAACCTGTGTTCTTAACTCACAGCCTGTAATGATCACTCATAGACCATTGTGTGTGTGTGTGTGTGTGTGTGTGTGTGTGTATTTCAATTGCCTGGCAAACTCAGCTACCTGGAATAAGGCCAGTAACCAGTAAGTAACAAACAAAAGTATTTATCAGACAGCCCATACACTAAAGTACAATTTGTTACTCCTAGGTAACCCTTTCAGCTTACTCATTTTGCTTTGTTTATAACTGCCTTTGATAAGAGGTTAGACTGAATAAGTAAGAAAAGGAGATTAACAGAAGCAGGTCCACTAATAACAATAAATCCTCATAAAATAAACAAGTTATAAAAAGTAGGGTTAAGTTTAGTTATATTTTCTTATCTTAGATAATAATTTATTCATACTTCGTAGAAAGGAGATAGAACCAAGTAGATGTTTCTTATATACCTAAATATAATTATATTATGTTTAACAAAATTAAAGAAGCAAATTCATTTATCATGCTATGCTTTGAAAAAAAATAAGGTAATCAGTAGATAAAAAAACATTTTGGAAGCTATAAAGTACAGTAAATGTGTTATTTTCTGTGTCATTCATATTTAAGTTTTTTTTCCTAAGGCACTGGATATAACTTCTTGTGGAAACTTTGCTGTGATTGGTCTCTCATCAGGAACTGTAGATGTATATAACATGCAGTCTGGTATTCATCGAGGAAGTTTTGGTGGTGATCAAGGTATTGAATTTTCTTTTTCTCTATTAAAACGTAATATAGGTAGAATGAGAGTAATAACTGTCATTGGTATTTATTAAATTCTTGTGTGCCAGCCATTTTGCTATAAAATTTTTGTTTTCTTCTTGCTTTAAACAGAAGATCTTAACTGTTTTTTTAAACCTTTGTGCATTAACCTGATGGATTTTGTTTTTACTTGAGCAATATAATCTTCTCCCTACTTCCTAAAATTCAGAGTACTTTCAAAATTTTGGGGAAGGTAAATAATGGAACTTAGATATTTTAATAAAGAAATTACTCTTTTTTCTTATTTCTTTTTTTCTTTTAACATGTGCTTTAAAGCTCATAAAGGGTCTGTTAGAGGTGTTGCAGTGGACGGATTAAACCAGTTGGCAATTACAACTGGTAGCGAAGGGTTACTCAAGTTCTGGAACTTTAAAAACAAAATTTTAATACATTCTGTGAGCCTCAACTCATCTCCAAATATGATGCTGCTACACAGAGACAGGTAAAGTTTTCAGGATGAGTTTTCTTGATATTCTCGGTATAAGTTCTTAATTTCAGTAAAGTATATAACTTACCAATTGGGAAAGATCAGACTTTTAATATAAAAGAACAGCATTTTGCTTAATTTCCCCAAAGATACACTCGATTAAAGAAAGTGAAAATGAGGTTTTAGTTCAAGGGTGTTGTCTGTTTGTTTATTAAAACTGATGAATTTATTTTGCTAGTGGCATTCTGGGACTCGCCTTGGATGACTTCTCCATCAGTGTTCTGGACATAGAAACTAGGAAGATTGTCAGAGAGTTTTCTGGACACCAAGGCCAAATAAATGACATGGTAAAACAAACTAGATGTCTCAACAAAACTTGACTCGTTTCTATTTCTGTTTAAGTTAAAAATCTTCAGATAATTAAAACAGTGTTATCCTTTAATAGCATTAAACTACTCATCATATGAGGATATTCAAAAGAAATAATTTGGAGAGTAATTTTCAAAAATATTTTTAAGGAAAATGTAGAATTTAAGAAGCCTAATATTTCTTAGGGCATTAATGCTATTAGATTAAAATATACTTTGTAGATTGAACGATCCATTGAAACATAAGTATATCAGTTTTGACTTAGTATTAAACTAGACTGAAAGAACTTATTTCTGGTTTTCTACATGCGTAACAAATTGATACTAGGGCACTTGGAATGTCTGGTACCCGATATATTCTAGTTTTGTTTTATTTCTAGAGTTTCTATAACTTAACTTCAAAACTAATTAATAATGTGTTTTCACTTACTGTTATGTTCTTATTGTGGGACATATGATATTATTAGGAGTACTGTAGTTTAAAAAGTGTATGTAGAGGACCATTTTAAGTTTATATTGTCGTTTTTGCATCAATTGCAAATACCTTGATTTACTTGAAAAGAGAAAAAAATAAAAATGAAATCTTAATTACTGAATGGCAGTTCAACAACTACTTTTACTTATTAGTTCTCACACCAAAAATCAGAATTTGCAATGCTTATCCATTTCCTTTAAAATAAGGGAAAACAAGGTCAGAAAATTGTGTTGTTCTGCAGATTGGAGATTGGGAGAACTACCTTATCAGCAGAATTTGTTGTGAGAATGTCTGTAGAAATGAGGGTGCTGGTGGGATAATTTTGATGAAATAACATTTTTGAAAACATCTGTTAATGCCAACTTCCTCTTCCTGTTTCTTATTTACACTTTACTTTCAACTTGTGTGTCTGGAGTTTCTCCTACTCGGTAACAAGTTACTCCTGTTTAATTTAATCTATGAGAGTTTATAACATGTTTTTACCTATCAAAGTAATTTTTCCCATCCTTTAATATCTTGTACTATCCTGTAAATTGAGCTCTCTGTACCTTCAGTTTTGAGTTTACACAGTATTACTGCAGCCTGATTAACAAATTAGGGTTCATTTGTCTCAGTATCATTTGCTAATATGGATAGTCATGATCCTTTTGGTGTACTTAGAGTCTTGGATGAACACAACCTACTGCCATTATAAACCTTGACGTTTCTCCTTTTGGGCTTTCCTGCATATCCAACCTGACTGAAGCCTCAAAACACTTGCTCCAGGCAAAGAGAGCTATTATCTATCCTTTTGTAATGATAGAAAAAATATAACTTGTTTAAGGTGGCATAAGTAGTTTATTATTTAAGTTTATTTTGAAAGTCTGATTATTGCAGATTTAAATCATATTTTGGAAATAAAACATGTTAAGGAAGAAAAGGAGATTTTTAACTGAAGCTGCACGTAAAAGTAGGACTTCTTTAGTATTGGGTTGACCAGAAGTTCATTTGTTTTTTTTCCCCATAAGATGGCTCTAGTAACACTTAGCTGTTTTTAACTTCATTCAAAACAGTTTTGTTAGGTTTTATTGTGACAGCTGTCATTAGCAGCACGCATTTAAAAAAAAGCTTATCAAAATTGGTGAATTTTTGTGTAGCCATTTGCATATTGAAGATGGAGGAAAATACTCAACATTTTCAGCATGTTAATGCTTCATTATCTCAAGGAAGGTAAAAACACAGCTGGAGTGCCAGAAAAGGTTTGTGCAGTGTTTAGAGAAGGTGCTGTGATGCATTGGACGTGTCAGAAGTGATTTGCAAAATTTCGTGCTGGAGATTTCTCACTGGACAATGATGCTCCACAATCAGATAGACCAGCTGAAGTTGATGGCAATCAAATCAAGACATTATTTGAGAATAATCAGTGTTACACCATGCAGGAGATAGCCAACATATTCAAAATAGCCAAATCAGTAAATTTATTGGTGAAAATGACAAATATGTCTTTTACAGAAAAAACTAAACAGACTTTTTGGCCAACCCAATAATTTAATATTTTAAGATAATTTGCATTCAAAATTATTTTTATTTATTCTTAGAAAGCTAGTCTAATACATACACTTCCCAAGAAAATGAATTTTTTGTTGCTTTCGCAGATACGATATAATTGAAATTAGGTAACAAAATATTTCTAACTGAATGTTCTCAGAACAGCAGTTTTATATAAAGAAATGATTTGTAGTCAAACATAGTTTGTTAATTGTCTATATATATAGGAGATTCTGGAATAAAAACGTAAAAGTAGGTGATAATGTTAAATTTTAAAACTTTTTATAATTCATGTAAAAGCCTAATCTGTATCTATATCCAAGTCAGTATCATATAAGAAATGGTATTTTCTTTTCTTTCTCTTTCTTTTTCTTTTTTCTTTCTTTTGAGGAGTCACTTTTTTTTTTTTTTAACATTACCTTATGGTCCCTTTATACTCCCCTCCCTCCAAAAAAAGGTATTTTCTGTTATATGAAATAAGGACATCTAAATTTTGTTCAAACTTAATTTTTCATGTAGGCTGCATCTTTTCATTTCTTGCATTCTTCAAGCTGTTAAAAATAGAGACACATACAAACATAAATACACGTACATATACATCTATACAAATACACAAGTTATATATGTGTTTTCTTTTTTAATTGAAAGGCTTTCAGTCCTGATGGTCGTTGGTTAATAAGTGCTTCAATGGATTGCTCTGTTAGAACTTGGGACCTTCCTTCTGGGTGGTGAGTTTTTAAATCCCTAACCTCTATCAGAAGATTCTCAATCATTGCCTTTTTTTACTTGTAGTTAGTGAATCATGTGCTTTTAAAAATATGAATATATTTGGGAATTTTTTTAACTTGGTGGTATTTTATTTTTAGAAAGTTTTTGACCTCTTAAACAGCAAGATTAGTGCTATAAAAAATAATAGTGAGGAAAATGCAGTTTCTCTTTGGTTTTCTGTTTCTGCAAAATTGAGATATAGCCCTGGCCAGGTGGCTCAGTTGGTTGGAGCATTATCCTGTACAGCAAAAGGTTGCGGGTTCCATTCAGGGCGGGCACATACCTAGGCTGTGGGTTCAGTTTCTGATCAGGGCAGATACGGGAGGCAACTGATAGATACTTCTCTCTCACATTACTCTGTCTCTGTCTCTTTCTCTCTCTCTTTCTCTCCTTCTCTCTCAAATCAGTAAACATATGGGGTGAGGATTTAAAAAACATCAAAAAAATTGAGATGTGGAAGTGAGTCGCATAAATAAACCTTACAAAAATTCATTTGGCCATTTTGATACTTCAAAATACAGCTCAGACTTTATGACCCATATTTTGGTTTTGTGTTTTTTGTTTGTCTTTTTCATATTGAATTTAACTAAAAGGTCAAAAACCTTAACTTACCTTTATGTATGTTATGTATTCTCTGTCTCTAACATGATTCTTGAAGGAAGACATTTTACGTGCCTTCAAATGATGAAAAATGTGTGTCTTAAGATTTGGGGAAAACCCAGTAGTGTTATGAAGTTTGTTTCATAGACTGAAACTTGCTACTAAAACAGCTCTTGAAGAAAAACATTATCTAGGTCTGTTAAATAATTTGAACAGTGGAGACTGAGAGGAAGAAGAGGAGGAAGATAGAGATAGATAATGTGTGTGTACTTTGTTGTTAAAAATCATATAGCAGTAGATACAATTTAAAACCTTAATATTAACACGTATTTGCTTAGGAAGGAGTGATGGGAATAACTAAACATCTCATTTAACAGGAATATACCATAAGGAAAGATATTGGTAAGAAAATTGAGAAGGAAGATGGTACTTTTCAATCTTCTGAAATATTTCGAAATTAAAGTCTATCTAGTTCTAGTCTTTTTTCTCAGGAATTGGATAAGCTCACACCTGAAAGCAGTTTGACCTTTAGAAAGGAAAAACCCCGATGTGCTCATTTCCTTTCAAGTTTGATACAGGAATGAGGCACAGCCATTCGCCCAGCATAGACACTGGATTTGCAGTCTGTGCAACGAGAGCGTTGCTAATTAGTCCAGCTCTAACAGTAGGGACTTTTGTCCACAGGTGGGTTTCTTTGTCACTTAAAATTGAGTAAAGCAGAATTTAGTGAACTGTGTCCTTCAACTTCAGAAAGTAGGTACTTTCTAAAGTAGGTACTTCCTTAATTTGGTTTAAAAAACCCTTTTGAAAGGGCGTCATTAAAAATATTGGTAGTCTGTTGCTTCTTGGACTTTTACTGTTTTTCTAAAATTGAATGTTATAATTTGAATTGCATTAATTACACTAGGAAAGTTGTACAAGGAATAGAGTTGACATATGCCTTTTTATTTTCCTTTTCAGTAGTTGTAATTCACCGTGGATGGGAGAGATAGGTTAATGTTCAGTAGTTTAGTTAATGTTCATTAACTAAATTGGCAAAATATTTTTTAGAAGTAGCAAGTTTATCTTTGGAATAGAAAATTGGGATCTGAAAACACTTAAATCTACCAGTCTCTGACTCAGCATTAATCTTTTTGCTAAATTTTTTATATCAGTAAATAATTGAGCAGATATAAATTTGACAGATTTTCAACTCTGATAACTTATTTTTAGGTGAACACTGAGGCAATGTTAAGTGAATACAAATATTGTATTCACTTAACATTGAAGCAGGGAGAAACCCAAGAGCAAGAAATGAATCCCAAAGGGATTGGTAAAAGAAAATGTAGTATCTCCACTGATTGAACCAAAGTGTATATTTTTAATAAAGACAAAAATAAGTACTACTTTGGTTAAGATTGGAAGTGGAATAAATGAGAAATCTTGAAAAGCAATATCACACAACTGCTGCTAATTGCAGCTAAGCTAACATTTACCATGAGCTGCTAGGCACTTCATATGCTTTTATTTTTCATCTTCCCTCATATCCTAATGGGTGTAGGTTACTATTACTATTACTAGTCCCATTTTACGAATGAGAAAATGGAGGCTCAAAGAGAAGTTAAGCGGTTTGCCCAAGGTGGCATAGTTTGTAAATGACATTTTGCTGCAGTAAGCTTTGGAGGAAAAAAACAGATTTCCCAACAGTTGTGATATCTGCCTTCCTCAGGTTGTGTCATATGTTATGAGGATGATTTTCTCGATGTAGAAGATAATAGGGAAGTGAGTGATGAGTATTTCATATACACCCATACATACCTGTTGGGGTTTTTGATTCCCGTTTTTAAACTGTAATTAGTATGACAATCTTTGAAGATTCCTAGTTCTTCCTTCAGTAAGCAGTTTTGTTATTTACATAACATGTTAAATATTTAAAGAATTGAATATATTCATTGCGTAACTTGAAAAGTAAAACTGTTCATGAGTAAACCTTTGGGTGTGGTAGCATACAGGTATATCTACCTGGAATCATGCCTATCTAAAACAAATTGCATAGCTACTGAACTGGTTCCTGTAAAGTTGTTTTAAAATACAGAAGATGTTCTTATATTTGTAGGATTCTCAGAGAAGCAGAGGTGAAATTTTTTATCCCTGAAATTGTCTGTCATTTTATACCTCTACTACCTTTCATTTCTTGGTTTTCCATCTGTTGGAAGTTCAGATTGAACTCCTTTATGGGTGACAGAAGTATAAAATAGCTTTAATAGAATTTTGCATTTTGTCCTACCTTGTTTTCTGAGGAGCATTATGTGAAAATAATTGGAATAGAACATTATTTTGCATTTCTCACTGAAGCAAAGCCATCCCTTTGTTCTATTCATTAAAGATTCATATGTAAGAAGATTCCATCATTTTGGAGATTGATCATCTTAACACTGTCTGCATTTGTTCAGGATGTAACCAGAAATGACTTAGTGTGCAGGACTCTGCTTGAAAGTCTGATTCCTTACAGTGGGAATTGGAATTGGCAGGAGACTATATGGTAGTTAGGTCTGGGCTTAAGCCTGCACACTTAACACTGTGAACTACTGTGACAGTGTAAGATGTGCTGTGTATGTGGAAACCACCTTCCTCAATTTGATGCTTTTACATAATGGAAGGTCAGTCTAACCACACACAATAGCTGTGGAATCAAGCTGTACAATGAATTTGACAAATCAGTTAATAGTACTATATAAAATAAATTAGCTCAAGCAGTAGATCCCCTTTTTAACAGATAGATTCTAAATGTGTTAGGAAGTTTCACTCACATACACATTTTTAGTGAATAAATACTGACCAAGACAAGAAATGGTTAGATCTGAAATTGCTGTTTTTAGGCTTAATAGTCATCTATATAGATGGGGATAATGTGTCTGCTCTGCATTGTTTGAGTTAAATGAATTAACATAAAAAATTTAACAGTCACTGGTGTAAGTGTTTACCAATGTTTCCTTTCCCCCAAGTCTCTTGATTCCCAAAAGAAGCCATTCTTATGAGCTTCCAAAGTAGGATTGAACACAAATCAGATTTTATTAGTCACCTTTTTCCTCATTCCTGAGAATTAAATAGTGGTCACTGTCCTGAGCACACATCCAGGTATGCTTCTAGTGCTCCTAAACTTAGTGTTGTCTTTCTGTCTTGCATTCATTATTTAGGGCTTACATTATAATTACACTGTGAATAAATTAAGAGAGAGATTTTATCATGCACAAGTTCCTTAAAGTCTCCACTGGAGAGTCTTCATTTACATTTGAACTGCTCAGGAATCACCAGTGTGTAAATGTGCTGTTGAGCCACCTAGTATACTTTTAGTTTCAGCAGTGTTTCTACTGAGTTTATAGTGATTCAAGTGCAGAGTGCTTGGGTATGATGGTCTTGGCTCAACTTTCTACCTTGAGCAAGCTTTTAAATGTTACTGGGCCTCATTTTTCTGATCTATGTAGTGAAGGCAGATCTGCCTCATAGGGTTGTGAGGATTAAATTAGTAGACTCAAGGGCTTAGGATACTTACTAGCATGGACTACTAAAAAAACCCTGCTAACTGCTGTTACTGCTTTTTCTTCAAATGCTTTATTTAATGTAGATTCTAAACTTCAGTCATTTTGTTGTGCATTCCCATGGATAATGGACTTACTTCAGTGAATAAAGTAGTTTTTAAAACAGCTGTGATTAAAGCCCATATACCTCTATTAATGTATACAAAGTATTCACACCCTTAAGCCAACCTAAGAAGCTTCCTTTGCAATCTTTCTTTGCTCATTAAATTCACTCCTATCACTTTCTGCTGTTACCATTCTAGTTCAGATCTTTATAGCCTGCTAGATGACAGTTACCATAATTTTACTATTCTTCCTGTTTGTATATACTCTACAACCTGATGGCAGATTTTTTTAACATATATTTTATTGATTATGCTATTGCAGTTGTCCCATTTTCCCCCTTCGCACCCTCTCCCACCCACATTTCCCCTCTTTAGTTCATGTCCATGTGTCATAAGTTCCTTGGCTTCTACATTTCCCATACTATTCTTACCCTCCCTGTGTCTATTTTCTACTTACCATCTATGCTACTTATTCTCTGTACCTTTTCCCCTCTCTGTTCCTCCCACTCCCCTGTTGATAACCTTCCATGTGTTCTCCATTTCTGTGGTTCTGGGTTTTTTGGGTTTTTTTTTTTAAGATTGTATTTATTTTTAGAGAGGGGAAGGAAGAGAGAAAGAGGGATAGAGACATCAACGTGTAGTTCATGTAGTTACCTCTTGCGCACCCGCTACTGGGGACCTCCCTGCGGCCCAGCCATGTACCCTAGACTGAGGATTGAAACAGCAACTCTTTCGTTCACAGGCCAACACTCAATCCACTGAGCCACACCGACCCGGGGGCAGTAGGGTTTTTTTTTGTTTGTTTGTTTGTTTGTTTGTTTGTTTTATGAAAACGAAGATTACACTACTCTCTGCTCAAAAGCCTTTTATGATTTTCATTGATCAAAAGTAAAAATAAACTTAGCTGTTTGGTATTCAAGACCCTGTGTGTAGCCATAAGCTTGTGTACTAAAGTGCACTCCTCACTAGGCCCGGTGTGTTTTCCTTTGTCTTGCCCTTCACACTTCCCGCAGCCGTGATGTGCTTTCTCTACCGTCACCATTGGAATCCATTTAGAAGGCTCATCCCCAATGCTCTGTTCTCTCAGAAGGGTACTCTGAGGCTCCCACCTGGGTGTAGTCGCTCTCCATTCTTCCCCAAACTTTCAACCCCTCCAACTTTTAAAGCTGTGAAACTAGTTGTTATATGTTGCTTTATGGTTATGCTTTATAGACTGAATTCTTTTATATTAATCATGTGTAGCATGGTTACCTATATGAAAAACAAAATTGCTCAAGTTTTTTTCACTAATATTCTCTTACTAATTGAAGCCATTTTATTTTAGTTTCTACTGTTGCCTAAGTCTTATATTATTTTCACGGGGATAACAAAAATACAAGAGAAATTACTGAAAATTAGAAATATTAAATGTGTGACACCTTCAGAATTGTACCCATCAGTCTACTAAAATGACATTCCAGGAAAAGAGTGTTTTCTCCCATATTCTCCCTGCCGAAACTTTTTGTGTAGTTGGTCAATGTGATGTTCCGGGCCGTTCTCATGAGGAGAGATTATTTTCACACAGTGACTTTGTGGACAACTCTTTTTATTGATCTGGTGTTGGTGATTTTCAAAAAACAAAAACAAAAATTTTCCGCATCTCTTAATCTTTTAACAAAAATTTATTTTGTGAATTACATGCTCTTCTAGAGTTTAAATACTTTAACATTTTGATCATTTTATAGCCTTATAGACAGTTTTTTGTTGGACTCAGCTCCTCTCAATGTTACTATGTCCCCTACCGGAGACTTTCTGGCCACATCCCACGTGGACCACCTTGGAATTTATCTGTGGTAAGTTCTTTCATTCACCTTCGGTCAGGGGAAGGAGTAGTTCTGGAAGGTATTGTCAGACATACATGGTTGAGATACCTTTATTCAAGTATGTGTTCTAAACCACAAAATTGATTTTTATATGTTATCGTATTTAGCTTTTGTTTGCAGAAAGAATAAGTGAATTTTGGAATATAAGAAAAAGGGAGTCCCCAGCCAGGTCTTGGCCCTCTTGCTGCTAGTACCCCAGTACTGCTTTGTGATCTTAACTCATCACTTCTCACATTCAGACTACTTTATGTATAAAATAGGGGATCAGTGTGGCAAGGTGCGTACTAAAATCATTCTGGAATGACTTATGAAGAGCGCTGCTCTTCATAATCACGTAAAGATACTCACATGGTAATCTTCCAACTCCACTGTAATGAAATGTAAAACTTCAAAGTAAATGGTCCATCATCTGGGCCTAGAAAAGTTTTTTGGCTATATCCTGAGTACAGATGTGTAATTCTTTTAACTGTTATTATTGAGGAAGAGAAAAAATTACTTCGTTTTCTAATTATAAAATTTTATAATTAAATTATTAGGATACTAAAGTAAATTCAGTATACAATAGAAGTAAACTCTGGCCACCTTAATAAGCAGAATGGAGTATCTTCTGGAATCTGTGAGGCTTGAATAATCAAGACAAGAGAAGAATAGTAGCTCTGGGACCTCAGCAGCAGGAGCATATAGTACCACTACTAATATAATTTAGAACTTGATATTCCCAGGTTCTAAATTTTTACTTTCTATCCAGATTAATAGTGTATGGGAAACAGAATCTGATTAACTCACTTTGAGACAGGAAACTACATCTTGATTAGTCATTGAGGGTTGTGGTGCAGGGTCAAAGTAGCAGAAACATGGCTACTTACAGAACCCCTCTAGGAGGGGAAATCTGTGATTGTTTATAACCTCAAGGCTCCAATTACCTAATTCTCTCTCTGACTTAACTCTCTGAGCGTATCCTTCATTCAGGTGGTTATCATTTCCATAAATGAAAGTTGACAATTGTCAAGGCAATATAAATATATGGAGGTTATGTTACTTTATGAAAGTATTTATTATCCAGTACTAATCTCTCAGATAAATACTTTTTAGTGCTACATTAATAATGTTTATGTAATGACATCTATGACGTGAATCAGGCATTTTCAAATTAATACTATTTATTTTTGAGATTTTTTAAAACTGGTAAGCAATTGGAATCTATAGCCAAATTCAAGACTGTAGAAGTAATAGAAGGTTTTGTTTTGTTTTGTTTTTTACCAGTAATTGATGTTTTTCCAAAATATAATCATAAGTTTTAAAATATATCTTATGTTTTTATTTCTCAGGTCCAATATTTCCCTGTATTCCGTTGTTTCATTACGGCCACTTCCCACAGATTATGTTCCTTCAGTAGTGACGCTTCCTGGTACTTGTCAAACCCAAGGTAATCACGAAATAGTGAAATGATTTTTGAAGTGTAATACCATAAACCTAACAGGGAGGTATTGCTACTGAAGGCAAAGTTTAATGCATTCAACTAAAGTATTTTTTAACTGAAGTGAAATCTCTCGAATGACCTCATATTTTTTTTTTTTAAATATGATTGATATGGCATTGATAAGATATCTAGTAGTATACCAGCAGAAAAGTGTCTTGGGTCTAGTAATGGCAGTTGTAGTCAGTGTGAGAAGATGAGGAAATGAAGTAGAGTTTACAAGTCTACATTGAGTAAACGTGTTATGAAATACTAATAGATTTAGAATGAATTAAATTGCTTTTACATGATAAAAATATCATTGTATTATTTTTTTAACCTGAAAATTTCTGTTTTAAGATGTAGAATTATCAGAAGAAACCGTAGAACAAAGCGATGAAATGATAGAATATGACTCCCCAGAACAGTTGAACGAGCAGTTGGTGACTCTATCACTCCTTCCTGAATCACGGTGGAAAAACCTGCTTAATCTTGATGTTATTAAGGTAATACTATAGTATGCTTAATATTTTCCCGTAAAGACACATTCCAGAAGCATGTTCTTTAGTAGAGATAGCTTTTCCTACTTGGAGAGCTTTAGGGGAAGCAGTTAATACCTAAGGTAATAAAGAGAATGCCATTTAGTTGAATCCTGTTTGATCCAGTGTGATGATAGATTCTGTTTCTATGTATATATTAACTTTGAGAGCACTCGGCAGACCTTTGAACATAGCAGGAGTACAGCCTGCAACTAGAGAGCTATTAAAAATTGAATATATTAAATCCAGCCTATAAAGTTCTTTAACTTCTAAAACAAAAAAATATATATATCGCCACTGTAATGTATAATATCTATTGCTAGTCATTTGGAGATGAAGAGACTTTCACTGGTCTTTTGAAAGTTAAGCTTCAATTACCCTTTATCATTCTATACTCTGCTCGGTCAGCTATAGGAAAATGCTTAGAGCTTGCTGATGTAAACATGTAAGTTAACAAGAACTAGGTATTATGTAATCTGTGACGATGGCACTGAAAAAAACTAGCCTCTTTGTACTTGAGGAAATTACAATTTCACATGAAAAATGGACAATAATGGCATAAATTGGTGTTTTCAAAGTGAGTATCATGGCCCTTCATTTGTGAGTAGCAAAAGCAATTGAAAGGAATAAACTAGAGTAGAAAATTTCACAGGTTATCCTCTTGCAATGCTCAGTGTTGCTTCAGGAAGCACATACACATTCCCTAGGGGTTGTGTGTGTGGGAAGTCACACTGTGGGCCGCCATGAAAAAAGGGTAAGGAGTGCTGACACAGATACCTGTGACAAAGTGGTAAGTATTTTTGTGAGTAATAATTCAGTGCCCCAAAATATATGAGTGTCTTGAGTAAGGAAAGAGCCATTTTCACATGGTAATTTTCCTCACAGAAGTTAAACATATTTTTTTTAACTTGCTCACTTTTTGAGAGATTGGGCATCAACATAAAGGTATGTTGTCTAGGAGCATAGTTGTGAAATCTCTCCATCACATTGTTGATTTAATCTGTTAGCTCAAGGGAGTATTCAGTGAAATATCTTTAAAAGCAGTGCATGAAAAAATATAAATAGATGAGTGTGAAGGGAACAAACAGAATAATGCCAAATTAATTGAGCTAAAGTTTTTGGACTACTCCTGTTCCTTACTAAGATATAGTTTGTTCTGCATAAAAAACTGAGTGAATAATTTTATGAGATAAATGCTTACATCTCTAATATTTTTATTTTCTATTGAATGAAAAAAGTTAGAATTTTTATATTCTGTGGGAAATTTTTCTACTTTTATTTTCCTTCGGAGATTGGTAATTTCCATAGTACTATGGAATGCCTCCAAATTCTATTTTTATTTTTATTTATAACTCAGGTAGTGTCTCCCTTCTAACTCCAGAACAGTGAGTTTGAAGGGTAACTGGGACTTTTATTAGTCTTTGCTGTCCAAAGAAGGGCTGTGTTTACCCTATCATTTACCAGTTTCTGTTTTCAGGCAGTAACTTTTTTTATCCTGTTCCTCCATGAGGCCACCAATATCCCTGGCTTTCTTTCAGAAAGAAATCCCTAGGGTTACAGAGCTCCTAGGAATGTAATGGAATGTGAAGGGATGGAAGAGGAGGGGTGTAAGGTGAAATTGTGAGACTCCTTTATCAGCCAGTTCACCATGGAAAGGCTCTTCATCAGGAGCTCCTGAGATAGTGATATACAGCAACCTTAAAACTAAATCATGTCAGTGGTTTTCCTGATTAAATTTTACTAACACAACATTTTATAAACAAGCAGTAATGTTCTCTGGTTCTTAAAAACACAAAGTACTAAGGAAAAAAATTTCAACAAACTAAAAGAATTAGGGATATGCTTCACAAAAAAAGTCACCTAATTACTTCTAATGGTAGAGTTTACCGCTGACTCCAAATTTTAATTTGAGAAATTGTTGAGCATTTATATAAATTTTGCTTTCTAGCCCATTCTGTTAAAAAAGTTGTATTTTAATATTAAAGAAGTTCAAAAGTGCTTAGTTTTTATTTCTTCACCTAAATATTCATATAAATATTCATGTTTCAGGAAAATGAGTTGTTTTTCTTAGGGCTTCTCCTGAACCCTGTTGTTTTTCTTCTGCCTTGTCAGCAAGGGTCCTGGAGGTTTGCCTGGGGAAGCCCATTTTAAAGCTATCTCTGATGTTGATTGATGGATTTTATTTTAACATTCCAATTTGGAAAATGTTCATTTCTCCGTTGGCTTCTGGACCTTGTTTTTAAGTTGACTGGGAATTAAATATTAGAAACTGTTGGCTAGATAATTACTTGCTAGTCTTTCCTTTTCTCATTTTCTCTTAATCAGAAAAAGAACAAACCAAAGGAACCTCCCAAAGTGCCCAAATCAGCACCATTTTTTATACCAACAGTTCCTGGCCTTGTACCCCGATATGCTGCACCTGAACAAAATAATGATCCCCAACAGGTAAGATACAACTTGGGACATTCTAAGTATGTAGGCTGTGGAGGTTGTATTATACATTGATAGTTCTTTACCAAGACACAGTTTTACACATATGGAGTACATTGATGATAGCTTTTAATTATATTATACATTTTTGGGGCTACACTTGTGTTCTTTGAATAACGTGTACTTATTTTTGTTCAAGTCTAAAGTGGTAAATCTTGGAATTTTGGCTCAAAAATCAGACTTCTGCTTGAAACTTGAAGAAGGACTGGTAAATAATAAATGTAAGTTAAATTATAAAATATTTTACCAAGTATATTCAGCTTATTTTACTTTATATGAAGAGAAATTTAATGAAATGTTAGCATATTTCTTAGTAGCTAAAAGATTATAAGAACTAAAAGGGTTGAAACTTTGCTTTTATTCTGAAGAAATTTTAGCTTTTGTTGTATTCATTTTTGTTATATTAAATCAGTGACACTAAATTCAGATAATAATTGATATTAGAATAATCTTTTGAAAATATTTTATACTTTATGGAAAATTTTTTTTTTTGCTTTTTTATTTTCAAATGTTTGGTTTTTGTTTTTATTTACAAAAACGGTTCGCAGTACATTTGGGAATATAGCAGAGACTTGTCTTCAGTGATTTCAGGTATTCCCAAATTATCTCATAAAAAGATCATTTTTAATTTATTGAGTTTGTTAGTAATATATTTAAATTTTGAAAGCTATAATCTATAGCTAATAATGATAAACAATAAGAGCTGTAAGCGATTAACAAAATCACAATCACTCTCTTGTTTGATTTATTCTCTTATTTTCTAATGCAAATGTTTTTGTTTTTGTACCAAAAAATCCCTCGAGTCCACATTGGCAAAGTCAGAGAATGGCACTGATGGGCCATTGTAGATGACTACAGAATTATGGGATCACGAAAGGAATAACTTGTTTTGTTTATGCAGAGCTGGGGTCCAAAGAAGGAAGAAAGCACTAGTGTTTAGTATATACTGAAGGACAGAAAATAAAATTTATTAGACTTTTGTTATTGGTAGTGTTCCTTTTTAAGATGTTAAAAGCATACTTATTGCCACTGTAACATCAGGTGCCTCACAATACAATAGTTGTAAGTGCAGAGAATATGTATTTATAGGATGCATATGAAATGAGTGTTTTACTTCTAGAAAAGAAGTAGATTTGGGGTGGGTAAGAATAAGGTACGGTCTTTCCCCTCATATATTTCTGTACTGTTAGTGTTTCTTATTGAGGATGTGGTACTTTATAATTCTTTAACAAGAAAAAAGAAAGTTAAATAATTTCCCCCACCTTATTCTATTTCCATTTGTAACTACTATTGATAATTTGTTATGTATATTTTATAGCCTTCTTATGTTTAGATTTGTTCTGATTTATTTGTGAGCATCTTAAAAGTGTGTATGTTGCTAGGCATTAATTAGATTTCCTTTAATAGCCTTAACAGCAGGAAAAAGTTTAAACTACTGAAAATGTAAAAAAAAAAAATTAGTGCTTTTAGTACTTATTTATTGTATTACTCTCATTTGCCAAGTTTTATTTAATTTAGGGGTTATTCCACTTAATAGGAAAAAATTAACCCACAGAAAGAATTTCCTGTGCAATTTATATATGTATTGCTTGGGATATGAAATGAAAACTGTAGTTTCCTAACTGAACTGATTATAGGTAATAACTGGATTATTTTTAAAACTTAATACAGACGAAGCTGCTCTTAACCTTCTGAAAGAATTAGGCCCATCAGGAATTGAAACAGAGCTGCGAAGCTTGTCTCCTGAATGTGGCGGGTCTGTAGAAGTTATGCAGAGCTTCCTAAAAATGATCGGAATGATGTTGGACACAAAGCGCGATTTTGAGTTAGCCCAGGCGTACCTAGCATTGTTTCTGAAGGTGAGTCCAATATAGCCAGTACTTTGGCGTTTTCCTTCCTCTGGAGTAATGTCTGGCAGCACTTTCTGCAGAGATGGAAATATGCTCTCTCTGTACTGTCCAACATAGCAACCATTTGTCTCACATGGCTACTGTGACTCAGAAACTGAACTTTTTATTGTATAGGAATTTAATTATATTTAAACAGTCAGCTGTGCCTTGTGACTACCTCATGGGACAGCTAGACTGTGCAGCTTTGTAGTCTTTTTTTTCTTTTAACTCAGCACAAGTTTGCTCCAACTGAGCCTTTTCTGTCATCTTTGTGATTTAATACACTAAGTTATTAACTTGTAAGTAGTTATACTTTGGCTACTTTTCTGCAATTGTGAACAGCAGGTTAGGTTTTATATTTCTTTTTTTTCTCCTACTGCTGAAATCAAAATATTTACTTCTGTCTTAGTTGAAGGATTTCAAGTGATTTGGAAATAACAGAATTACGTTTATGACTAATCTGGTGGAGAACTCATGCATCTCTCAGAGTACAGTGTATTTAAGAAGGTACATGATGCTGATTTTCAGTGATAGCAGATATGATTCTTCATCTATCATTAATACATAGAATCTTTTCACTTGATCTGTTTTGTTTTGTTTTTTATCTTCATCCAAGGACTTGCTTATTGATTTTAGAGAGAGGGGAAGGAAGGGAGAGAGGGGGAAAGAAATACGGATGTGAGAGAGAAACATTGATCCATTGCCTTCTTGTATGTTCTCCAACCAGTGAATGAACCCACAACCTAGGCATGTGCCCTGACCAGGAATCAAACCCATGACTCTTCAGTTTACGGGACAGTGCTCCGACTATGTGAGCAACACTGGCCAGGGCTAATTATTTAAATTATTTAAAAAGTAGATATTTAGGTGATAGCATACGGGATGACAAAATAGAAATGCCATTAATTGTTTCTACATTCTTCCAAATTTACCAAGTTTAGTTTCTGAATATAAATTCACTTAAATCTTTAGAAAATAAAGCAGAGATTACCAATGGGTTGCAACGAAAAGAGAAACTTAAAGAAGCACAGAAATCGGGACTTGGTATTAGATCCGTGTCCTTGTTCCTGAATCTGTTTCAGGACTTTGCCTAAATGGGGAGAGTGCTGACCACTTCTCTGCTCAGGGAGTGACAGCACCGTAAAGGAATTCGTAGTGACAAAAGTTTGATGTGGGAGAGGGAAATGGGAGATGGTAATAAACCACATTTAAGAAAAAAATATTCATAATGGTATCTTCTGATGTTTCTCAGTAGAAAGGTTGAATCCAGAATAAACAAAGTTTTAATTGTCTTAAATTAAATATATATCGTTTTTTTTTCAGCTGCACCTTAAAATGCTCCCTTCAGAGCCAAAACTTGTAGAAGAAATGACAAAGTTGTCATCACAGGTGGAAGAAAACTGGATTCATTTACAATCACTCTTCAATCAAAGCATATGTGTTTTAAATTATATAAAAAGTGCTTTGTTATAAAAATAAATTTAAGCAACTTTTATAAATCAAGGACTTTTATATTAAATGGGTTCAGTTTAACTCATATTTTGTTTTTCAAGTTTCATTGTGAAAGAAAATAAATGCTAGCACTACTGACTAGTCTGTCCTTTTCCAATTAAAGGAAAAATACTTTCTTGAATAAAATTATACCAGCCTTTCATTTTAAAGGCTTAAAGAATCTACTCACATGATTTATTTTCTGAGTCTCTTCACATCAATTATTTATGTATGATTGTTTTTGAATTGTTACCACAGGCTCATGTTTTTTTAACATTTGTTGCATATAAGAGATGCTGGATGTTTCGTGTAAAACATTGCTTAATTGTGTTGAAGACAAAACAAATATATAATACAGTTAAAGAAGCACCTTTGTGATATGAAGTAAAAAGGTGTTTTCTTTCTTGGTAGCCTTTGCTGAACATGTGGATCATGGACCCTTAGAGCTGGGATGTGTATCAGATGTCAATACAGCCCTCTTGTAATGCAGAAGAAGCTGTTCTAGTTAGCTTCAGATTTTCTAACACTGCCCTAGTCCTCTCACCATTGTAGCCTTTTACATTTATTTTTATTGTATTTTTTCCATTACGCTTTATCCCCCTTTCTGCAATTACCACACACCATTGTCCATGTCCAAGTCCAAGTCCATGAGTCCTTTTTCCTTTTAGTCCCATCCTTCCACCTCCCAACATGCTCCCACTCCCAGGGGTGTCAGCCTGCTGTGTCTCTGGAGAAAGGGGGACCCTTTTGTACTGTTGGTGGGAATGTAGATTGCTGCAGGCACTGTAGAAAGCAGTATGGAAATACCTAAAAAAAATTAAAAATGGAACTGCCTTATGACTCAGCAATTCCACTTCTGGGAATTTGTCCAAAGAAACCCAAAACACAAATTCAAAGAACATAAGCACCCCTATGTTCATTGCAGCCTTATTTACAATCTCCTAGGCATGAAAGCAGCCCAGGTGTCCATCAGTAGATGCATAGATGAAACAGCTATGGGACATTTACAAAATAGAATACTGCTGAGCCATAAAAAAAAAAAAAACAAAAAAAAAAACACTTTGTGACAGCTTGCATGGACCTGGAGAACATTATGCTAGGTGAAAGAAGTCAGAGAAAGACAAATACCATATGATTTCACTCATCTGTGGAATCTAATGAACAAACTGAACTAACAAGCATTGTAGCCTTTCTAAGGAATGTGAGAAGAAAATTGCTACAGGAGACAGCTGAATAGATACTCAGGATAGGCGGAATTTCCTAATTCATTGAGGATATTTCTTCAAAGCCTTTTCTTCCTTACAGATGATCTTTTTTGGCGACTGCTGAGTATACTTTCCTCACATCACCATTGTGAAACCAGATAGCTCTGGCAGTTCCTCTTTTCTCATTATTATTTTCTTTCCCTGTTGCAAAACTGACCAATATGTGAATTAAAAATAAGCAATTCTCAAAAGCACAGTGCTCTAAAAGCAATGTTTAGTTTATATACTCAAAGGTAGTGTTCATAAAATTCACCTGGTTGTATTTGAATGTCAATGTCATTCTCATTAGGATAAGGTTTTTACAGAATAATCTCCAGAAGGAACAGTCCTCACAAGTTGTTTTCAGTGTTCAGTGTTTTGGTTAAATGTATAAAATAGTAAACTGCTAAAGGAATAAGCCAGTCTGGTTTTGTACTCTTGTTTTTCTTTTAGGAATGTCTACAAATGTAGAGCCACTGACCAAAATGTTAATAATGACTTAAGTTCTAATTTGAGAAACTGTTTCCCTCTACCCCAAAAACTATAGTCTAAAGATGTGGCAAAGTTCCTATGTAAGCACATATGTGAAGATTATAAAAGACTGACACAGAGTAATAAGAGCCCTAAACTGAAATTGTATTGCTTTTATAAATCTCAAACTGAATTTTTTCTCTTTTTCAAATGAGAATACAGAAGTTGAATGTGTTGTTTTTATTGGAGGTACTGTTTTATTTAGATACAGCCTCATCTTTAGGTAATTTTCCAAAACCATACCTGTGTGTTTGCCATCAAAAAAGGGAGGGGGAAAGAAATACAAAGAATAATTTGTGTGTATATTTTTTCTTAAAATATATCAGTCTTTGCATGCTGCTTTTTCTTTAAAATTCAAATTATAAATGTAGTTAGTATATGACATTTTACTTGTGAAGACATCAGAGACAAGTCTATTTTCAACAGTGACCTTCAATATCAATCAATGTCTTCCCTAGAAGTAAGTTAATTTTCATCTAGACCTTTTCTATGAATGCATGTAGATGTTATATATAGACACAAGAAATAAAATGTATAGTTAGGGTTTTTACATAAATATATGTGTATATCATTTGGCAACTTTTATACTTGGTTTTTTTTTACTTCATTATAGTAATCTAATCTATTATATTCACAACCTGTATAGCCTATAAAGGAAACTTAGGTTAGATTCCTTTTTCTTTCTTTTGCTAATTACAAATAATTCTGAAAGAACGTCATCCTGTATGTCTCTGCATATAAAGATTTCTCTGGGTACACAAACACAATGGAATACTACTCAGCCATAAAAAGAAATGAAATCTTACCTTTTACAACAGTATGGATGGACCTACAGGACATTATGCTAAGTGAAATAAGTGAGAGGAAGACAAATACCATATGATTTTTCTTATATATGGAATCCAAAGAATAAAATAGAAACAGGCTCATAGATACAGAAAATAGACTGACAGTTGACGGAGGAAAGGGGTGTTGGGGGACTGGGTGAGAAAGGTGAAGGGGTTGAGAAGTACGAATTGGTAGTTACAGAACAGTCAGAGATGTGAATTACAGCATTGGTGATACAGTCTGTAATACTGTAATGACTCTGGGGCCAGTCGGGAAGTTGAAATAGTGGGGGAACCCTCTGTAGAGAACATGATTGTCTCACCGCTATGCTGTATGTCTAAAACTAATATACAGTAATACTGAATGTAAATTGTAATTGAAAAATAGAAAGACTTCTCTGTAGCATAAAATATGCTTAGCTTTTGAATGGTTGGGCCAGAGTTAGGCAGTTTTAAATAGATACTTCAGTTGGCTTCTAAAATGGCTGTTAACAATTTATGGTTTCTCCTCAGCAATGAATGACTACCTGCTCCCCATATCATTAAGGACATTTGATACTAGGCTTTTAAAATTTTTTATTAATCTAATGGGTGAAAATGTATCATAATTTAAAAATCTGATGAAGTGATGGGCATCTTTACATATTTATTTTAGACCACTTCTGTATTTCTCATGTGAATTAATTTTCACACTGCTGATATTTTCTATCGATGACTTGTCTTTATCTCATGTTAGGAGTTTTTCACATAGTTTAGATATTAGTCTTTGGTGTCTGTCTGATGTCTGTTAATATTTTCTCTTAGTCACTTTTCTTTAATTTTACTTATAATGTCTTTTTGTAGATGTTTTATACTTATAGATGGTCAAATTGATAAATAATTTTATGACCTTTATTTCAAAATATAAATTATATATTCTGTATTTTCTTCTAAGACATTTATGTATGCACCTAGATCTTCATCTGGAATTGATTTTTGTGAAATGTTACATACAGAGGTACTTTTATTCAAATGTCAAAAACTATTTACCAAAGTCCATTCTTTACTCACTGATTTGAAATTTGTTTTATTATGTGCTAAATTCTTTAGTTGCGGTATTTAATATCTCTAATAATGCAGTGCTTTGGTTATAGTTTTCTGGCATGTTTACAGATTTGGTGGGGGTAAAACCTAGTGATTTTTTTTTTAAGTTTCTCAGCTATTGGTGAGCATATCTTCTTGAAGTTTTGATATTGGTTACACTGGACTTACAGTGTTGATTTGGAGAGAATTGCAATGGCAGTTCTCTTCAAGAATGTCTGTCTTCACACCATATCTTCTGTGGGCTTTTATTTTCTTAAGACTTCTTTTTTCATCACATTTCTGACAGATTTATTTTCGGGGTTGTATTTTTGTTTCTATACTGAAATACAGCTTTTTAAAATATATGTTATAATTGGTTATTGCTGTCCTGGTAAGAGCAATTTAATTTTTAAAATGCTGGTTTATTACTACACTGTGGAAGTTTCTATCCATTCTTAGAAAATCTAAGAGAATCCCACCTTCTGCAATTATAAGGCTTCATTTTCTATTCAGTATCTTATTTAATTGTCTTGTTAGAATTGCTTTAGTTATGATCAGGCACAGAATGTTGGGTAGTAGCAATGCTTAGCAGAAATTTTTGGCTGATTTCAGTGGAAATATTTTTAATGTCCCACTATTAAGGATAATGTAGGCTCTGAATTTCTGGTATATACCTTCGTTAAGTTCTATTTATTACTAATTTACTACTTTTTAAGCTAGAGGTAAGTATAGAATTTTATCATGAGATTTCTCTGCATATGTTGAAAGATCAAAATTTCCTTTAGTTGGTACAATTCAGTAAATTTTATTCAGATTCCTATTATTGAATCATTATTATTCCTGGGATAGAATTGTTCGTTTAAGTAAGGCGAAACTGGTGCATTTTTGTCTGCTTCATGGCATTATCTATTGGCCTTGATATTTTTTTTACATTTGCCTAATCAAATGGGGGGAAAAAGTCATGCATAAAGTCTTTATTATATGGTGATTTTTGCCTGTTTGATTTTTTCCTGTGGTTACTAAACTAATTGGTTTTCTGTCTCTTCTCAAGAAATTGCATTTTTCTTATAAGTCATGACTTTAATATAGATTTCATATTTATTAGTATAAGTTACTATGGTTGTGCCTTTTTATTAATCACTCAGTTGCAAATGATAGAAGCTCAACTCAAATGCGTGAGTGCCAAGTCCAGGGATAAAGACTGACTTTACCTACTGCCAGATGCAGGTGTTACTCAGGATCAGTTTGTCCATCTCCCCCTTTTGCTCTCCTCATTATTAGCTAAGTGTTCAGTCAAGATTTCTCATTCCCTGATTCTTCATATACTTACTGAGGACCTACTGTGTGCCAGAATTTTATTTGTGCTGGGATATACTTGATCAAAATGTGAGGCAATTCAGCTGCCAGCAGCTCTGAATTCATCTATTTTCCCCCTAAACTAATTAGAAAGTGATTATCTTTTTTAAAAATCCTGAAATAGGCTCTTAAGGAGCCTCCTTAAACTTTGGACCGTGGTGGAGGGGTGATTGCATGGTAACATTTAGGCAGAGGGAGAGGCCAATGACAGCTCACAGTTTTCCATGATTGGATGATGTTTGGAAAGCTCTGGAAGTTTCCACCTCCTTCCCGAGGAGAACGAAGGAGAGAGCTGAAAGCATGGTGCCAGCAGGCTGGCTGTGGAGCCACTGTGGCAGAGTGAGCAGGGGCCCAGCGGCAGAGTGGCGGCAGCACCCTAGCCCAGGGCCCAGTGGGAAAGCTGGCTGAGACTTTAAGCACGTGGTGGGGTTGGTGTTGGGTGGGAGGAGTTGAAAGAGGAGATCTGGCAACACAGAAGGCTTTTCCTTTTCCCATATGGCATCTTGGAAAGGAAGAGGGAGTGGATTGAACTGCTGAAATGAAAGAAACCAGCTTAGTCGAAAATTTGAACACACGTTTTCACTAACGTTCAATAGCCTAAGCTAACGTGGAAAGGTCTGAGAAATTTTATTTGGTAATTTTGCACCCTTCCCCCCAAATCCAGAGGTTATGAGGGCTTATGATGAAATCTAATCAGTTCCATAAAGTAACAAGTTCTGTAGGGATTTTCTTTTGTCTACTACGGTGTGCTGAATTTCCACTTCCAATTATGCGAATTTCTAATTCCAGCTGAATTCTACTAAATGTCACTAAAGAGGTATATAAACTTTCAGTAGTTTTTATCTGCATTTTAACAAAATGATTTATTTACACAGACATGTAGATATCAATGATGTAACGTTCACTGAAAAAAATAATGGGCCCAAGCTACTGTGACTCAGATGGTTGAGCACCGGCTGGCAAAACAAAGGGTTGTCAGTTCGATTCCCAGTCAGGGCACAGGCCCGGGTTGCAGGCCAGGACCCCAATATGGAGCACGTGAGAAGCAACCACACATTGATGTTTCCCTCTCTTTCACCCTCTCTATAAATAAATAATCTTTAAAAAAAATAAGAATGTCATAAATCCTAGCAATTTTTAGCAACATCATTTATTTGTTATTATGGCTAGGAATAGACCTTTCAAATCAGCATTTTTTGCTACCATTAAAATTTTTCCACTCACTAAGTTCCAGTCTTTACAAGTTCTTTATTTTGGCTCTTTTTCCCCATCTAACTTTCCAATCTTGCCTCTGTCCCATTACTCTCGTTACTGTTTCCTCACTCCTGACCGCACCCTACTCTCTAGAGTAAATATTATGCAAGCCCAGTGGGTAAATACATGGCTGATGAGTAGGTTGCCCAACCTGGGCTCACCTTACCATGTAGATTGAGTGTCTAAGCATAGTATGCCAAAAGGTGACAGCATGCCCATCTACCGATGTGTTGCGCTTAACATCATTCATTTGCTGACTTAATCTTTTTTCTCTTCAGATACTAGGCATTTACTCCATTTCAGATTCTGTTTCATGCTCTTGAAATACATCAGAAAACAAAATACGTGAGGATTTCTGGTCCTCGTGAAGCTTAATTTTAGCAAATCACTCTTTTGTATTTTTGTATGGCCTCTTTGCTTTTGCTCTTCTTTAGGGCAAAGGCAAAGAGAAATTGTTTCTAAGCCTTTACACTTGCAAAAAGAGTGATTGCCAGTTTCTCCCCTTCTTTTTAAGTGTGGAGCGCAGGTGCTCTGTGTGTGAGTGTGTGCGTGTGGCGTGTGTGTGCATGTGGACGGAAGGTCTCAAGTAGCTTCTACATGTACATGTATACACCTGCATGGAGGAAAGTACAACATGATAAAATGCCTGCGTGCTGTTTTGCTGTCATTCATGTTTTAACAGGATTTGATTATAGTGTAGAAAGGTAATGCATATGAAGAGATAAAATAAGGAGAAAAAAAATCCCTACTCTTTTTTTCTGAAGGCACCACCTCTCCCATTCTCTGAAGGAAGCAGGTTGGTATTATGTGGCCAGATTTGATGACGAAAAGGTGAGGTATTGGCCTTGCCATGTTTGTCAGATGTAGTTTAGGGAGCTGAGGGCTACTCTCCAAGGGGCTGGGTGCCAGCGTTAGCTGTTAGCACAGTGAACACAGTCTACCCCAGTGGAAAAGTGCCGGCAAGGGACAGGATGAGTCCTTTATGCCCATTGCTGTGGTGATAAGGAGGTGAAGTGAAGGGCAGCCCACGAGCAGGGACTATAATGGGTGAGGAAATACCAGATGGATGTGGGGACCCCTGTGCTTCTCTTGACCCCCCCATTCCCTTTTTCAGTGCTTCAGTCAGTGTCCTGTGTGGGGTTCTACAAGATGTGGGAGATACTGATGCAAATGAGACAAGGCGCCTGACACCCAGCTCCTAGAGATAAGCCATACAGGAGGAAGGCAGAACAACACGGAGAAGAGGACAACTACCATGGATCTTGAAAGAGAGGTGGATGGAGTGTGGGGTGTGCAGACAGACAATTCAGAAACCAAGGGGAAATGAAAAAAGTGGAAAGTCAGGGGTGGCTACGTGCATACTGATTGTTACCTCTGGGGATGGACCATGAACTGAGTGGAAAGGAAACTAAACTTTCTGCATTATTGCATGGCAAAAAAAATTTTTTAATTAGGGTAAAATGTTAACAACTCTTGATTCTGGCCATCGATGTATTTCCAGTGCTTTTTGTATTGAGTTGTTATTTACCCTATTTTACTTTAAGCTTTTAGTCTTCATTATTTTTAAAAATAGAATGTATATATTTATTACTATCCATATGTACATACATCCTATTATGTACATATATCCTACGTGGCTGGCCAGAATTTCACATCCTCCCAGGAAGTGACTCATAAAAGCTGCAACTGTGTTTATTGCCTGAACCACTGAACCTTCCCAGCAATCTGTAGGTTCCACTTGACCTAATAACACATACTTGGATGTGAGTCCCTAGCATTTTCTCTTTGAGAGGAGAGGATGGTTTCCAGGTCTTGTCTGCTCTCTGCACTATGCTGAAATGGGCTGGGAGGCATGAGGCCCATGAAGTGGCCATGAGTCACCTGGCACTTGGCTGAGCCTGGAGCTCCTCCAGGAAGTGGTGGGAAGGGCAGCTCTTAGCAGAAGAGATCCTCACTTAAATAGCGTGATATGTGCCTGAAGTTTCCCAGAAAGCATGAGGAACACTGGGGTGGAGAGTTTCACTCTTCTTTAACAATAAACAGAAATAATCCACTTGGTTCCACATGAACTAAATGGCAAAGAGACGTAGTCTCAATTAGCTTATCTCTTTACTCTTTACCAGAGTTCAAAGAAGGAAATCACCATTCCCTTTCCTGCTGGGACCTGACAGTCACTTACCAAGTATACCACACCTCGTATCGCTTGAAACCAAGTTTATCTTTAAAAAATACTAATTCTCCAAAGTTGCTATTCTTTTTTGAAACAAAAGACTTTTTTCTCATAGTTCTTATGTAGCATAACCCCTGAACAGATAGCATTGCCCAGAGGCACTTATGACAAACTTAGATTACATGGGCAAGTTGTCTCACTATTTTCCTAGACCTTCAAAGGGCTCAGCCCAGCTGGTTTCCTCTTCTGCCAGCGTAGCCATCTCATTCCCATGGCTTTGCTTCCCCTTGTGCTCTTGCTCTCAACTGAACTTCCAAATTTACTATAGAGTCCAAATATTGTGCATAAAACAAGTATTCAGGAAAGACCTAATTTCACGGTTTTCATAGAGCAATCCAGAGTTTCCTGGGGGCCCCTGAAATCCTTTCAGAGGGTCAGCAGAATATTATGAAAAACCATTTTCATAATAAATCTGAGAAGTTATTTGATTGTTTGATCTCAGTATTTCAAATGCAGAAAATATCAACAGGTATTTTCTATATAACCAGAGCTTGGTAGGGTCACTCATAATTTTTAACAGTGAAGGAGTACTGAGACCAAAATGCTGAGAATGACTATCCTACCTAATTGATAGGTTAAGGAACTACAAAGCCTTACCAAGAGGTTCCAGCATTTACTATGCAATGTCCAATGTTCATCTCCAAAAGTGCCTTAAAATTGGACATACCAAGATGTGAAATATGAATGAATGTGACTTTCAGATTCTTCAAGAAAGCCAGTGGGGCCAGGGCAGCTGTCAGGTTTTGCTATTTCATTCAATCTCAGACGTAGTTGTGATTAGATGTCCATTGAGTTCAGTTAGGACCTGAAGGTAAATTTTGGCTTAAGACAATGAAGTAATAAATCAAGTATGTCTAAATTGTTAATACAATGAAATATATCAGTCTGGGTGTTTGGGATTAATTTCAGCTCTTTTCAGCAGAAAATAAATTTATGCACATTAGGAAATCTTTCCAGATCTTTTATGGGCTGCTTCACTGAGAACTACGTCTACAGTATTCAAAGCTACTCGCATGGCTGATAGTGGCCCTAGTGTTGGGTGGCCCTAGTGCTTCTGGAGGCTGGGGATCTTGACCACCACCCTCAATGGAGCATATTCTACACAGCATCTCTTCCGCAGCAATGCCTTGCAATCCTGTTGTCCTGTGGGTGCCTCCAGTTGGAACAATCTAAGTCTCATGCCTGCACTCAAGTCACAAGGGAGGCCAAGAGAGTGAAGCTCTGTGTTCTATGATGCAGGGACTTTGAGTGGGAAATTCTCCAAAAATAGAGAGTGTTCATAAGGTATTTGGAGTAAAAAGAAAGTAGGACAGACATCCCCACAGCCGTCTCCTTAGCTACCCAACACATGCCCTACTATACTTAAAGTTTGCAGCAGTAACGACAGCAGCAACAACAAACTACTATCTTTCACACAAATAAAAACACACCCTCTTCCCTCTTACCTGACTGAAACAATTTTCTATCATCTAAAAATGATTTCAGGATTAAGTAACAGAAAATCCCATCATGATTTCAACAAATTATTGGGACTTATTTTTTAATGTACATCAAAAAGTCTAGAGGTAGGTAGTTGTTCATACTGGTCCAGCTGTCAGTGATGCTGCAAAGGACATAGGGGGTTTTCCCTACTTTCTCTGCTTCATTTTTATGACAGAGACAAAGTTCCCCATGTCTGTATTGTGTGGTCTTAAGATGACGGCCAATGGCAGTAGACATCAGGTCTCATCAAACCTTCCCAAGCAGGGGCAGGGAGAGGGGCAAAATTATTTCACCATTGGAAACACCCCAACTACCCCCCAAACAGACTTCTCCTACATATCACTGGACAGAACTGGCTCACATGATACCATTTGGCCAATCACCAATAAAGAGAAATGCTTAATTTAGACACAACACGATTTATTCCCCAGGGCTGGGGACGGAGAGTAATGGACGTCATCAAACATGATGCTGTTAAAGGGAAGACATGTCAGGCATTGCTGTTCCACTGGCAGTGTGGTTCATAATACCAACCAAGAAAAAAAAAAAACCCTTACACCATTCATTGTCTATTAGAGATTGTTTTTATTTAGGTATGGGTTAAATATGATTTAAATGAAAGAAATTTGGTGTGTAATTTAACAATAGTAAAATATTATAGTAGGAATGAAAGTGCATGGATTTAAGGGAAGGAAAAATGATCCAAATAGTGCAAAGCTTTTTCTTCCTTGTGAGCCTGGCTCACCATCTCTTCGAGTAGCTACAGGTGTGACACATAACAATTCTAGAGTGATATACAACACTTCTGGAACTGATAACAATATGGCGCTTAGCAAAGAATCTACCAGGTTAAGATTTAAAGACAAAAGTGACTTTGTGACAAAGTCTGCTCTTGCTCCTCTGTATAAATTTGCTTTTTAATAGCAGCCTAAATTCCAGGCTTCCTCCAACTTAACGGCTGGTATGAAGTGGACTGGTTGTTCTCACCTGTTCCACTGCCTCAGGTCCTCACTTGCTGACCCAGTATGAAACTAGTAACTCCTGGAATTATTGTATAAAAAATCTTTATTGAGGTTATAATTGACATATAAAAATTGCACATGTACTGTTTACTTCTTGATGAGTTTGGACACATGCATACACCCAGATGGCATTACCACATCATGGCTGCATCAGAGTGCCCTCTGCTGATTCCTGGAGTCCGATGCTCATTCTGCAGGAAGAAGTCAGGGCAATCTCAGGCCTAGCCCAGGATGTGTGGGCAAAGTACTGATGAGTCAGTCTTATCGGCATCTCATCTACCAATAGTAACACCTCACTGAAGTTAAGAATCAAAAGACATTTCAACTAAGTGATGGCAGACAGAGCTGGTTCTATCTTGTTCTTTTATCCAAAAATGTTAAATGACCTAATGTTACAGAGAATATTCTAGGGAGGTTTCCAGCACATTTTCCAGGGGTATATATGGGATAAAAAGCCATTCAATGTTAATAGCATTAAAACATACTACATTCAGAAAAAAAAAGAATGTTTGCCTTTAAAGATAAAACCATATCTATAAATTTTATTTTTCATTAAAGAAGAAATGACAGAAAGAGAAATGACATGTTAAAGAAAGTATGTCACATCACTTTCCAGGAATAACTAGTGCTACACTTTAAGCGAATTCTGAAGAAAACAAATGTAAATAATATAAAACGTAGAGTACTTCCTGTTTTTCTAATTAAACTTATTATAGCAACTTAAAAATACACTTCTTCTTTCTCCTTCCTTCAAAAACAGCAGTGGCCAGAAAGCTGTTGGCTGTGGAAAACTGACATCAGTTAGAGTTAGCATCCTGTAAAAGGAGTTTGTACTCCAGAATATCCCCCAGTTGAAGGCTTTAGTCTGCTCCCAGGCCAGGACTTGCACTTCACAAGAATGAGTGATGGCGGCTTGAAATCATTTCATACCTGACCTCCTTGATCATTAATTATAGAAGATGAATATGAAGTGACGAAGTGGAGGAACAGCAGGGAAACAGGAAGAGGAAGAGACAATGAGGAAAGACAGCTCTGGGCACACACCCTCCCTGCTTGCTCCTGCGTGCATCCGTGACGCCCCGCCCCCACCCGGCCAACTTTCCGGTCCCTGTGCTGCCACTCAAACCCAGAATACAGCATGATACTTGGCCTACTTCTTCGTATTCCGCAATATAGCCATACTTAGCTTGTTCCTTTCTTGAGTACATTCTAATCTTTAGCCACTTATGCTGCTTACTTGAAATTCTCCCCACGTGCATATAGCTTTCCCACTTTGTGGTTTTTCTTATGCTCTTCGCTCCACCTAGGACACCCTCCCTGTTAATTTCCAAATATAAAAGGAGAAAACATTGCTTCTGTAGTAAGCCTCACCCACTGGCAGGCTTGATGGAAGCTCTGGAGTCCTTTCCGTCTTAAAATGAGGGTTTAAAAACTGTGTAGGTCGCCAGGACTCATGGAAAGTGCCACACCCACCAAAAAAGCCTTTTCTCATCGCCCACGGTAATTGCACGTCTCTTGGGCACCTCCTTGTGATGAGTGTCTGGGTGGTGCACCACTAAAGTGCCTTCATGGAGGCGGAGAGTAAATCTGTCCTGAGGGCCATAGGGGATAGTCTAAAATAACCTGGCTTACCTTTTTGAGAAACTGTATTTTTTGCACTTTATAATATATATGTTTGTTTGTTTTCACGTAAAATAATTCATGAATTTTCCATTGAATTGTGCTATTGTAGCCAAGACCCACTGGCTATTCAGCAAATGGTCTCCAGGCAGTGTTGATGTCTGGAACACTCCCCAGCAGGTTGCCTCTAGCTCTTAAACAGACCTGTGCAGTTTTCAGCACAGCAGTTCCCCCTTATCTGTGGGGAGTGTGTTCTAAGACCCCCAGTGTCTTAGAAACCACAGAGTACCAAACCCTATATATACTATGTTTTTTTCTGTACATACATACCTATCGTAAAGTTTAATTGATAAATAGGCACAGTAAGAGATTAACAACAATAACTAATAATAAAAGAGAGCAATGATAACAATATACTGTAATAAAAGTGTATGAATATGGTTTCTGTCTCACAATATCTCATACTGTTCTCAGCCTTCTTGTGATGACGTGAGATGACCCACAGTCTACATGACAGAATTAACTGAGTATTCAGAACAGCATGCAATTTAAAACTTATGAGTTGTTTATTTCTGGAATTTTCTTTTCTTTTTTTTTAAAGATTCTTTTTTAAGATTTTATTTTATTTTTTTATTTTCAGAGAGGGAAGGGAGGGCGAAAGAGAGAGGGAGAGAAACATCAATGTGCGGTTGGTGGGGGCCGTGGCCTGCAACCCAGGCATGTGACCTGATTGGGAATCGAACCTGCGATGCTTTGGTTCACAGCCCGCGCTCAATCCACTTAGCTACGCCAGCCAGGGCCTCTGGAATTTTCTATTTAATACTTTTAGACTGTGGTTGACCACAGCTAATGAAAACCATGGAACGCGAAATTGTGGAAAAGGGGGACTACCATACATCAGTGTGCTGCATGTACGTCAGCACTTCCTATTGGCTGATATGTGACAACCATATGGGCCCATTGCACGTGCCCCATTTCCTGAATCTTGCGTGTGAGAAGTATCTTCCTGCCAGGTCACTTGGGTTCAGACAGAGTTGGGCTGCTACTTATCCATGTATCCCTAGTATTGAGTAACAGGGTGTCTTGAGTGCCTGCACAATGAGCATCTGCTTCAGGTAACTGAGATGAATGAAAGGGAGAGGAAAGTGAATCAATGGAATCAGACTCCTCGTTTCAAAGCTTAAAGGACCCCGGAGCTTCCATCAGGCCTGCCAGAGGTTTGGGCTAGCTCCAGAAGCAATGCTTTCTCCTTTACCTCAGCCTCTTCTGTTCTCCCTGTGGGCCTCCACACTAAGCCTTGATATCAATATTTATTTAAATGAACCTAAGCTCAGAAATTATGAAAAGAAAGAGCAAAAAAACACTATCCTGCAGAGCAGAGATCAGAACTCTGAGGCAAGCATCCTGTCCAAATGCTACTGTGCCCCATGAGTCTGGAATTCAGAGCTCTGAGGACAGAGGTGCTGCCAGGCTGGCACTTGGAGGAGGTGCCACAAGGAGACAGGACCAGACCTGGAAGGAGGCAGCATTGCCCAGCCAGTACTGGCGCCTCTAACTAGGTGCGGTGAGACCATGAAATTCTAGCAGTCTGGAAAAATCGTGAACTAGAATCAGCTGTGCCTCTGGGGGAAACAGTTACTTCTGGATCAAAAAATGTTGCTGGGGGCAGCTGACGGAGCCGGGAGCACATGAGGAAGACAATGTCTCTCTCCGGCCCGGCCCTGCAGCCTCCTTTCAGCAGCTCTTATCTGTGGAGCCCGACAGGACGCCAGAGAGAACTCCAGTCTTCCCTGCCCCCAGGAAATTAGCAGGAACACAGTTTCCCTGTGGTGATCAGGAGAAATCACCCAGACACTAGCACCAACTTCTAATTCCATGGAACCTTTGATGTTTTTTTCCCAGGTGAAAGCATTCTTCTCTTAGGAGTGAAAACTTCCAAACCAGAGGAGCTCAAAACTGAGGGGAAGGGAATCAAACACTCTGAGGGAGGATAATTAAAGGTCAGTTCCTCCCAGTTCCACCATTTAATTTTTGGATTTGGACATTCTGGTTGTGGGAGAGACATCCCCATATATTTATTGTTGAATCAAAACATATTCTGCCTTCTGTAAGATAATATTGATTCTTCCAGGGTAGTATCAGAATTGAGTCTTCAGTAAGCTCAACTAAGATCATACTTGAGTCTTCAGGAAGCTATTCTACTGCCCACTGGGCCACATCCTTCTGGAAGTTCAGGGTCATGGTTAGACCAGTGAACTCCATAAGCATGAGCTCACTGATGTACTTTTACCATGATAGGAATTTCTTGATACTAAATATTAGTATGGTAAACAAAGCACTTTGTAAGTTCTTACATGGTGGAGGCTGCCAGAAGTATTAAAAGGAAAAAACACAAATGCATATCTGAAATATGAGTCTATTCTAGTGAGGCCGAATTGTTGCCCCACCACAGTAGAAGAGGTTCAATGTAATCAACCTGAAGCCAGGTGGCTTGCTGGGCATCCCAGGAAGTGCTGGGTTATTGGAGCCTTAGCACTAGTCTGGGCTGTGCACAAGCAAAGCCTTCAGCAGTAGCAGTAACCAGATCAGCCTATGCACTTTCTTAAGAATATGCCTCCATCCCTGCTACATGCCAATTTGCACTTTAAACAAGCACCAGGGTGGCCGGTGACAATGGCCAACTGACATTCACAGAATATGTCTTCTTGTCCACTTGATTATTGAAAGCTTCCTCTGTAGCGGATGGCCTTTGGCAATATTCACACGGGATACAAATACCTTCACCCTCATCCATTCTGAGAATCATTGCTCTAAAGTTTTGCAACTAATCAAAATTCACGTAATTTATTTTTAGATAAAATGTCCAGCATGCTAATTAGCCAAGTGGACTAAGCCCAGAGGAGTTGTCTGGATATACATGCAGTAGCCCCTGAGCATTACTTTAGCTGTTTAATTCATCTAGGGTGATGTGTACCTAATACTCATAGCACTTACCTGCTGATACAGAGCAAAGGCAGCCATGATCATCATATTCTTTCGGAAGCTTCCAGTTTTCACATGTATAAAAGCCCTGACAGGAGCTAGTAGATCATTCAGTCTAGGAATCTATCATTTTAAAGGTATCTCAAGTCTGGTAACACATTTCACTTTCTCCTTCAAAAGTCACTTAACATGATGATATATTCTTCTGCCCTTGTTGTAGCACCAAGGACCCACTAGGTAAGCAACTCCTCCCCACCCCACCATACCCTTCTCCCCTCCCGTGCTTCAGAAGAACTACGTCCCAACATTGCCATTCAATCGAGAGTCGTATACTTCTAAAGTTAAAGGGGGTGGGGGGAAGTTAATAACTAAGAATTACTCAGATGACTGGCTCCCTTAGTCTCCCTAATGCTTACGAATATTTTGATATTTTCTATAGTGATTATGGTACAGGAGCAAGAAGCAAGATAGAATGGTTGAATGACTTACTGAGTATCAATATGTTTCTGAGGAAGTGTTTTTCCATGAAAGAAAATCAAAGTCATCCTTCTACATACATGGGCATGCAGATTTCTGAAGGAAAAGTTAATAAAGGATTTCATCTCAGGATTTACATTTATTGACTACACTTGATGACTCTAAATAAATCTTATTTAATCTTCCCATTATTTCTGAGAATTGAAGTCCTTTGAAGTGGTTTGGCCAAGATCACTCTCTAGTTAGTATCAGACAGTCTTTCTGTCTCCAAAGTCGGTTCACTTAAGGGAACTTGTGCAATGTCATTAATATTGAATGAGGATTATTTTTTTTGTCTATTTCGTAACATCTGGGGTGTCTGGCTGGGATTAATTAGTACTGGTAAACTCCTCTTCACCTTGGGGGAAAGTCACGTACTTGTGCACATGAAAAAAATTACTTACTTTCTGAACAAGTCTTTCACTGACCTGGTGCTTTGATGGGAATAGCTGTGAAAAGTGCACACCCAATTGTCTTCTAGACCTGTTTGTTTGGAAAGTATATCAGAAAAATAACCTGGCTAATAGACGGCAGGTTTTGATCCCTTTTTAATTCCAGCACCCTCAGGAACATGGAATTATTTGGAAACTGACTTCCTGACTCACATATTCTTCTGGCAAACTTCACCACTTCCAGAGGAGAAACATTGCAGCCAGCCAGAAACTGATTGATGTTTACCTACATTCTTTTCAGCATTCAAAAAGGCATCTGAAACCTAGGGGTCCTTAACTTATGGAAAGTGCTGGCAAGGTGGTGGGCAACATCTGTGGCAGTCTTTTCTTTTCTCTCCTAAGTTCTCTTCTTGGAATTTAATTTACCTATACTTAAATGTATAGATACTCAGTGCTCCATTCAATAAAATTGTACAATTACATATACTAATGAAACCATTAAACAAAATAAGATATGGAACGTTTCCTTCATCTTGGAACGTTACTTCTTGACCCTTTGTGGTCAATGCCCTTCTCCCCAGACACACATCCGAAAAGCAACTACTCTTGATTTTTATAACCATGCATTAATGTTGCCTGTTCTTGCATTTTATATACATAGAATAAAACAGTGTGCGTTTTTATGTCCAGACTCTTTCATTCCACATAATGCCTGGAGATCCATTCATGTTTTTTTGTTTATATCAGTAGTTTTTCCTTTTCATTGCTACAATTTATTTATTTATTTTTCCATTGTATAGACATTTTGGTTGTTTCTATTGGGTTGATCAAAATGTCCATGTGGTTTTTTCCAGAAAATAAAATACACATTTTTTTCACCAATAACTTTATTGATTTGGATATTTTGAGCATGTCAGCTATCTCCTGCATGGTATAATGTTCTCAATTAATGTCTCTATTTGATTGTTATCAACTTTAACTGGTCTACCTGATTGTGGAACAACATTGTCCAGTGAGAAATCTATAGCATGACACTTCACAAACCACTTTTGACACGTTTCATCCATCACAGCACCTTCTCCATACACTGCACAAATCTTTTCCTGCATTTCAGCTGTGTTTTTACCTTTCTTGAAATAATAAATCATAACAACTGAAAATGTATATTTCCTTTCACCTTCAACATTAAAATGGCTACACAAAAATTCACCAGTTTTGATAAGTTTTTTTTAAATGTATGTTGATATGACAGCTGTGACAATACAACCTAAAAAAATTGTTCTGAATGAAGTTAAAGACAGCTAAGCACTACTAGAGCCATTATAAGGAAAAAAACCCAAATGAACTTTTTGACCAACCCAATAGTTAGGGGTTGTTTAAGTTTTGTTTTTAAAAAGGATTGAGATTAGTTTAACTGGAGTAGATTCCATGCAAAATTGTAAAAGGAGAGCTTATATTTTGTAAAAAGGGGATTTTTCTAGCAAAGGTTAATTCCTTTGTGGCAGAGAAAATAGGATTGCGTTTGTTTGGAAGCAAGAGGATTTCCAATAGACTTCAAAAATTCTCAACTCTAAGATTTGAGGAACATGAAATTCCCTTCCAAGCGTACATGTGGCATCTCCTTTATTGAAAGACTTTAATGACACTCATTCTGATTGATTTGGATGCAATTCAAAGGCAGAAGGAAGGACCAAATCAATATATTCCAGATGTGATTTTCAGTCCTAAGCTAATGTAGTTACCATTCTTTCAAGAAACCACATGATTAGCTGCCGTGGTAGAGATATGCTATGCTGTCTGACTTGGCTCTCCACTTTGCTTGTAGAAAAACTTCAATTTCCCCTAAAATGCTGAAATCACATCTTATGCATCACTCACATGTTCATTCAGTCACTAATTCATTTAATTCATGCTGGAGTGGCAACTTGAGCTGTGTTAGAGGTCAAAGTTGAATAAAAATTACTTCTTTAACACTATATGAATAGATTGAGGCCTCTAGTAAAGTCCCATGTAAAAATACTCTATGTTATTGCTACATAATGCACTTACAATGTTACAAACGTAGGTAGCAGTCATTACATTTATTATGGTGAAAACCTGGCTTGCGCTTTTCTCCAGACTGGAGCATCATGCCATTTCCACATGGAGTAAGATATTCAGACGATGCTGGCAGTACATCCTAACATTTAATTTTCATTCTGAGCTTCCCTCCAGCTACTCATGACCTCCACTTCCCCAGGGAAAGATGACAGACTTACCCAATTAATGGCTTGGGGAGAGGGAATTGTGCAAGCTCAGTTCAACTCCTTTTTCCATTTCTCTGCCTGTAGCGAAGGTTGTTGTCTGCACTCTGTCATCTGGTAAAAGTGTAGACAGTGTGAAGGTGGAAACTGTCTAGTCCTGTGAGTAACTGGGTGAGTAAGTGAGTTAAATCAGGAGGGAAGTACCGTCGGGACCATTTGGCTCCAGCTCTAATGCCATTTTCTTCAGTCAGTCAAATTTTTCAGTAAAGTAGATACTTTGAGTGTATTATCTTTAAGAATACCATCTTCCCTAAACTTTTATCAATTTCCTAATTTAATTTGCACTTGCGTGGGGAAGAAGAGTGTTATAAAATATCTTTAAAAAATGGAAAACATAGGTCTTATACAAATATATAATGAAAGATATATTTCACTCTTTAATGGTGGAAATGTCAAGAGAGTAAAGCTGGTTCGAAGAGGAAACAAGGACTGAAAGGAAGTGATAAAAAAAAGTCTGCTAAAGTGAATGCCTGAATTGGATATAAAATGAGTTAATATTCTGTGGAGCAGTGAACTTCAAACTTTGGAACAGCCTTTCTCCTGAAAAGAAATTACTTGCATCTATACTGGACAAAATCAAATTTTTGTACTTGAACAATATTTTTACAGAAACAGGACCTTAATTAAAAGTAAACAATAAGTCAGTCACCTTCCCTTACATCATCAGATGTGGCTTCTTAGACAAGGCTCTAGTATGCCTTCTGAAAGGCATGAAGTAATATCTTTGCTTAATTTTCAAGTCTAGATACTTTTTCTTTGCAGTTTTTTATTGGGACACCAAAAATTCTAAAACACAAATGCTCATTCAATAAAGAATACAAGAAAGCACCCTGGCCTGGAACACATCCAGGGCAGGCGGTTGTCACTACCTGGGCACATTAACCACAAAGACGGCATTCCTAATGCTAATCTGTACTTATGGCATCTGTTAGGGACTGAATGTTTGTGCTTCCCCAAAATTCATATTTCCAGGTCTTAGCCACCCCAATGTGGTAGGACTCAAATGTAGAGCCTTTGGAAGATAATTAGATCATGAGAGAGGAACCCTCATGATGGCATCAGTGCCCTTATAAGAAGAGACACAGGGAGCTGGCTTTCTTCCTGCTCTTTCTGCCATGTGGACAAGGAAAAGACACCCATCTACACAATAAGAATGCCTTCACCAGATACCAGACCTGCTGGCACCTTGATCTTGCACTTCCCAGCCTCCAGAACCATGAGAAATAAAAACCTGTTATTAAGCCGCCCATTCTATGGCATTCAGTTATAGCAGCCACAATTGCCTAAGACAACATCCATATAATGATTGATTTTGGACAGAAACATTTACCTTTCAGCTAAGTAAGTTGTGAAATGTGCCTTTAGATTAAATGATTAATTGACCTGTTTAATGGAGTTATTTACTGCTATGTTTCCACAGGCCTTAGGCTCTACCTTTATTGCCTTCTGAATACTAAGGAGCATCTGATGTAAACTACGGTTTATTGTGAATCATTAACACTTATCTCTTTCAACAACAGTTGACCAGAAAATTTCCATTTCTTCTTGTAATCACACCCAGGTTCCATGCCATAAACCGAGAACAGAGCATTTGCCATCCTCATAGCTATTCCTGGAAGCCGTGGAGCTGGTTCATCTAGAAAGTGTGTCCAGTCATTTTAACTAAAGGTAATTGGAACTAGGACACAAACCTGTTTTATGCCATTTTGTGGTGGAATTTGTTCTATTGACTGCCTATCCCTTATAACTCTGAGAGTCGCAATTATTTTTAGGAAATAAGATTCTGAGAGAGCACTAAATAGCTCCTCCCTCAGATGAAATTGCCTGGCTCATCAATCATTTCTTTTTATGGTATCAGGAATTGATAGCAGGAATACAATCAGAAATTGTGTTGTTATACAAAATATTGAGGAATGTCTTTAAGTAATTCTCAACAATTTATTCAGTTGTAATGGTTCTATAACATGCTATTTTGTCCTAAGTCTTCTTATACTCTTCATAGAATATTCAGGTGAGGAAGTTGGAGCAGTCTCTTGTGTTAAAATTAGTTTAGAGTTACCAGGAAACACCTACAGAAATTTAGTGTTGCCCTTTTGAAAATAGGCAAATTAGTGAAATATGAGGTCTGTCCAGAAGGTATCCAGCCATGTAATATGAAAAATAAAGACATTTCTTGAAGAAGATACAAGAAACATTGCACATAGTGCAATGATGCCTCAGTCACTGTCAAAGTAGGCACTGTGGGACCTCACATAGGTCTGCCAATTGCCATCAGCTGCCCCATCGTATTTGCCTGAATCTCATCCATAGTCTAAACTCTCTTTCCTTTAAAAGGTGATTTTAGTTCTGGGAAAAGCCAGAAGTCACAGGATGCCAAATCTGGGCTGTAGGAGGTGCTGAGTTACCTGGGTGATTTGATGTTTTCCAAAAATCTCTGCATGAGACGTGATGCATGAGCAGGCATTGTTGTGGTGCAGCTGCCAATCACCAGTTACCCATAGCTGTGGCCTTCTGAATGATCCAAACAGTTTCTGAGGAGGAATATTCCAGCTTAACACAGGATTTGATGCAGATTCATTGTTCTATTCTCTCAGTCATTTTGAATACAACAGCCACACAGTACACATGCTCACTCAGTGCTGTCTACCACCCTCATTGACCAGTATAGTGAAGCTGTCATTGTTCACACATGCACATTCCAGTCCACTCCTCTTGGCTTCCAGGCTACATGGACGTGGCACAAACTGTTCTCATCATATTAACAATGGCTGGACTTTTTCAGAACAGACCTCATATGTCTCAGAAGCCAAGTTTAGATGTAAACAGATATTAGTATATATTCTATATACTAGGTTTTTGTTAAAAGTGTTTTATATACATAATTTAGTAAGGTGCATTAAGCTAAAACCAAGGCTGGGCAGCTTCCTCCTGCTTGCATAAGACTATAGAAAGAAAGAAACATTTCTAAAGGGAAAGATTCCAAGTGTAATGGGAGTTTTCCTCTTTATTTGAGGATGTTAAAGTTTGCTGTAGAGAATGAGATCAAGAACATATAAATGGAAAACGTTACTTTTGTTAGGCAGAAATAATAAGGTGGTAACCCATGGGCTATATTAGACAAGTAAAGGAAGTAGAGAATATACGTGTGAATGCAGAAAGTGATGAAAGGAACAAGTAGATACTAAGTTTTTATAATATACTAATGACAGATGAAAGTCTCAATATTTGTGAGATCTTAAGTCAGCCACCATTCGTGACCCCCATTCTGTTCCCACTTACTCTCTGCCACATTAAAAATGATAGCAACCCGTGAGGAAATTGGTGAGCCACTCTGTGACCAAAGGCACTTGCCCCCAGAACAGCTGGCCTGACAGTGAACTTACAGGCAATCATTGCATCAACGTAATTTCCTATAAGACACCGGGAATTGAGAGAAAGTGTATTTCAAAAGCTTGGAACTATAATCACATACCTCAGGCAATTCATTTTATGTTTGCATCCCTTTAAGAGTCTCTCCTATTTTTATCAGTTTTTCTCTATAAACTGTATTGCCTAATTCTTGTTGTGAGTCATTGGTAGTACTAGCACTCATTATGCTTTCATAGACTTGGACCTGCGTGGTTCCCTTCCACTTGAATGCATGTTATATGTTCCTTTCTCTCCCTCCCTGTGTCCCTCACTCCCTTTGTTTCATTTTCCTCTCTTCCCTCTCTTTCTCTGTTTCTCTTCATTCTCTTGACTGCTTTTTGTACATAGGTTTTTTATAGAATATTTTAAGAATGGGACAACTAAGTGCAGCAAAATACTATTTATGAAAATAGGTAAAAAAGAAAATTTAAAATCTTTGTTGGAGAACTGCAACTGTCAAAACACTCCATACCACAGAGCTTTCCTTTGTCAAACTGAGCCACACACTTGACTATCAGCATTCTAGAAGGTAATGTGAAAGGGGAAACTGGTTACTCACTGTATCCCCAACTCTTGGGCACATTGCTGTTTTGAACCAAATTAGAGTTTTGTTAGTAAGCAATAAACGATTGTTGGGTATAAAGCTAGCATTTTCTACTACCTGCCACTACAACTTTCATGCACACCCTTCCTCCTACAAATAGAATTCCTTCCTAGACCTTTCTCAAGTACTACTACACTATTGTCCTATCAGCTATTTTATTCAATGTAAAGACCACAGTTTTGTGTGATATGCTGTCCATTTCATCAGGTGTTGAGGTGGCCCCTTATTGTCTGATGATCAATAAACTTAAACAGAAATTATAAGCCTCTATTTGGAAAAAGGCAGAATGAGAAACTCAGGCACCATTCCACATAGCACGCTTGTAGATTAGCTTTTGCTGGGCAAGAACAATGAGAACTCATTCACTACCCTGGCAACGAACTACATTCCTTGGCTAGCCAGATTTGGGAGGGCTCCCTTGTGTATTACTCTCCGACACTCAGGGAAGGCTTGGAGAGAACATTCTTCCGAGGGCTGCCCGGCTTGCACAACCCCTCTCCCGTGGGTGTAGTGCGGGGGCTCTGGGACTCCTTTACAAGTTGATCCATCATGTGATTTTCAATATTTCTTTAGAAATATGGTCCCCTCTAAAATTTAGTAGACCCTCAGCCTCTCCTAGTCAATTCTACATGTGAACAACCACAGCCCAAGATCCTTTGGAGTTATAACACTAAGGCCCAGGATATATTGTGTCCTAGCAACAGGTTCTCATATTCCATACATCCTCCCCTTATTTTAACTTAATTGCCATCGGCAATGTAAAATCATTAATTTCAAGGAAAAAAATATCTTTTAGCCCTTTTTACCAGCAGATTTACCTCCTTTGTCTTGCACATAACATGAAGAAAGAACTGGAAACTCAATACCAGCCTTTGGTAAGGCTGCTGCTTCAGCCCTGGTAGGAAAGGCTTCCGTTTTGGGTAGGAAAGCACTAGTGTCCCTCCTGAAGCTGGAAGACTCATGCCATAGGTTTCTCAGACAGCTCAGATTACAGACCACGGCAGCGGCCTGCTCTCTCAGCTGCCAGACTGACCAGCTCTGCCTGCTTTCACTTCTCTCAGGTAGGGCTTTGCAATAATCAGCAGGAAGTAACCCACATATTTTGAAACTTTTTCTATTAATTTTCTCTAAGCTCAGAGTCTGTGCATGAAATTAAATGTTTAATCACCATATTAAAAAAGATCATCACATTTCTATCTTGAAATTTTGGGACTTAGTTATCTATCTATCTCTCGACCTTCTTTACCTGGAAAATTCACATTATCGGTTCTTTCAGATGCAACATTCCACTTACTAGCTGCTGTATTTTGTGTCAGTGAGGAATGCGTATTCAAGTAACAGAAAACTTATTACACTGGATTAATTAGCTACAAGTTTTTTAGTTTGCTCAGGCTGTCTTAACAAAAACATTACAGATGAGGTGGCTAAACAACAGAAATTTATTTCTCATAGTTATTGATGCTAGAAGTCCAGCATTACTTTTCTTTCTTTTATTTTGTTTTATTGTTCTTCAAGTACAGTTGTCTGCATTTTCCCTCCTCCTCTACCCCCAACCCCAGCCATCCACACCTGCCTCCCCTGATTCCACCCCACCTTGGTTTTGTCCATGTGTCCTTTATAATTGTTCCTGAAAACCCTTCCCCTCTTTCCCTGCTTCACCCCTCCCACCTACCCTCTGGTTAATGTCAGATTGTTCTTAATTTCAATGTCTCTGGTTCTATTTTGCTCACTTGTTTGTTTTGTTGATTAGGTTCTACTTAAAGGTTAAATCATATGGTGTTTGTCTTTCACTGCCGAGCTTATTTCACTTAGCATAATGCTCTCCAATGCTATCCATGCTGTTGCAAAGGGTAGGAGCTCCTTCTTTCTGCTGAGTAGAAAATTGTGTAAATGTACCAGTTTTTTGATCCATTCATTTACTGGTGGGCACTTAAGTTGTTTCCAGCACTTAACTATTATAAATTGTGCTGCTATGAACATTGGGGTTCTTATGGATTGGTGTTTCAGAGTTCTTAGGATATAATCCCAGCAGTGGAATTTCTGAGTCAAAAGGCAGTTCCATTTTCAGTTTTCTGAGGAACTTCCATACTGTTTTCCATAGTGGTTGTACCAGTCTGCAGTCCCACCAACAGTACACTAAGGTCCCCTTTTCTCCACAACCTCTCCAACACTTGTTGTTTGTTGCTTTGTTTATGATGACCGTTCTGACTGGTGTGAAATGGTATCTCATTGTGGTTTTAATTTGCATCTCTCTGATGTCTAGTGATGCTGAGCATCTTTTCATATGTCTCTGGGCCCTCTGTATGTCCTCCTTGGAGAAGTGTCTGTTCTGGTCTTTTGCTCATTTTTTATTTGGGCTATTTGTCTTCCTGGAGTGGAATCATGTGAGTTCTTTATATATTTTGGAGATCAACCCTTGTCTGAGGTATCATTGGCAAATATGTTTTCCCATACAGCTGGTTCTCTTTTCATTTTAATGCTGTTAGCCATACAGAAACTTTTAATTTTGATGAGATCCTATTGTTTATTCTTTCTTTTATGTCCCTTGCTTTAGGGGACATATCATGAAAATATTGCTGCATAGAATATCTGAGATTTTCCTGCCTATGTTTTCCCCTAGGACTTTTATGGCACCACAACTTATATTCAAGTCTTTTATCCACCTTGAATTTATTTTTGTGTATGGTGTAAATTGGTGATTGAGTTTCTTTTTTTTTTTTTTTGCATGTAGCTGTCCAGATCTCCCAATACCATTTGTTGAAGAGGCTATTTTCACTCCATTTTATGCTTTTGCCCCCTGTGTCAAATATTAATGGACCATAAGGACTTGGGTTTATTTCTGGGCTCCCTATTCTGTTCCATTGGTCTATGTGTCTGTTCTTATGCCAGCACCAGGCTGTTTTGATTATAGTGGCCTTGTAATACAGTTTTCTGGTTAAGAGTTCTCTTACTGGATTGTGGATGACTGCCTTCTCACTGTGTCCTTACAAGGAAGAGGTAGGGAGAGAGGGAAGGAAGGAAAGGCAGAGAGTGAGACACCTTTCTCTCTTTCTACAAATTCAATTAAACATTTGATTTCATTCACAGAGAGAAAGATCTCTCTTTCCCTTCTTATAAAAGTAAGGCCTTATTTGACTAGGTCCCTTCTCTTATTACCTCATTTGATCTTAATTACCTCCTAAAGGCATCGTCTCCAAATATAGTCACATTGGGGATCAGGACTTCAGCATACACATTTATAGGGAGGTTACAATTCAATCCATAGCTAGGTTTCTTTTTTTAACATAAAATTCTGGAGGAAGGAAACCCAGGATTGGTATAGCAGCCATGAGATGTTACTATTATCTAAGGCTCTATCTGTTTCCCTGCCTTGTGGCTTCTGTGCCAGTGGTCACAGTTGCCTACTTCATACCTGCTCACCTTGGTGGCAGAAAAGATAAAAAAGAAGGAAGGGTCACATGTTGTTAGGAAGCATTTTTCCCCCAGAAATTCCCAGCAGACTGTTTTGTACATCCCGCTGGCAGGAACTCTGTCATGTGAAGAAGACCCCTGACGGGCTAGAGTCCTGGACATGGATTTTTACAGCTTGGGATAATTTTCTTCAGAACAAAATTAGAATTCTGTGAGTGAAGGAAAAATGGTGAATAGATACAGAAAAGGCAACTTTCCGTGTTTGTTACCACGTCCCTCCAGATAGACTGATGATAACATTAAAGCATAATCCAATAAAAAAACCAGGAGGGGCTTCTAATATAATATATTCTGGATCTATATATTTTTTGCTGTTTAGGTTTAATCCACAGAAAAATTCTAAACTTTTCTCCGTAAGTCTTTTTTCTGTATTATTCTCTGTGAATATGTTTTCCATATTAAAGCACAGTCTAAGCTACCACCCACTTTCGTATTCAGCCCAGCATCAGAGTTTAGTGGCTAGTGCTAGTCTCTACTTAAAAGAACTTGGAGGGTGGCTGAATCTGTGTACTGGAGCCATAAAAAAACAATCAAACTTGTCTTCCCTCAGGCCCTTTCTGGGAGGAGGCATTCATTCTCCCTCTGCTCTGATTCTCTGTGGAAGGCTGAGTCTCCTTCAGACACAAGGCCAACCTGCACATATGCAGTATCACATTTTGCCAGTAGATGACAATAGCATCTAACATGTGAAGATTTCTGACTAGAAGTCCCTTAAGTTTGAGGCACTGAATAAGGAGCCATTATTTTCTGTCATCGGTTTTAGCTGTTTTCAATGGATAGTCTGTGTGTGAAAGGGGCTCAGGTATAAGTGGGATCATGTCAGTATCCAGTTTGAAATCCTTCAATATCAGTATCTCCCCAATTAATTACAGACTTACAACAGATACACAGATAAAGGAAATAAAATGCTGTCTACACAGCCAGAGCTGCTCTTGCACTGACCTAATTCCTCTCTTGCAAACTTGGTTCTCCAACTTCTTGTTTGTTCCATATGCTACTTGTTATCCCTTTAATATATTCCCTTTTTGCTTAAGTAACCAGAGTTGTTTTTTGTTCTTTGCAAACCAAGAATCTTGAGAAGCATTTTCTATGGAGTCATACTTCATTATACCTTGTTTTGCTATTTGTGTATTTGTATGGCTTGTGCTATTTTTCAAAACCTTGTTCACATAGTCTTTTCCATGAAACCTTCCTTGATATCTCTAGATGTACTTCATTTCTCCATTATTTGAATGAACTCTAGGACTGATGGCACTAATCACTTAAGTGGAGCTATCATTTCCCTTCAGGACTCCAGTACAACTGAACTTTCTGAGTGAGATAGCTGCCTGACCCAATAAAATAAACTAAATAAAGGGTCAAATGCAATGCCACTCCTAGGTAAGGAGGTTTTAACAAGTAAGAGATCTTCCCAATATGCAATTCCTTCCATCCCTCAAAGTAACCAAACAAGGGCAGGAGGTTGAAGATATGGGATGGAGGGTGCTTAGTGGTATATTTTTTGGATTTCCTCTTGGGATGCCAAAGAATAGTCCACATCTGTAGCAGTCCATTCCACCTACACACAGGCTCTGTGTGAATAATCGTGTCTGTGTTAGAAGAGTGACCAGACAGTTGTTTCATAAGTTTTTCCAGGAAAAGGTGTGTGTATGTGTGTGTGTGTGCGCGTTCATTTTGGGAGGGAAAGAACAGAAAGGAAAAGTCAGAATTTTTTAAGCTCCTTATGCCTTACTCCAAAAATATTTGATGAAATTTGGCTATTACATTGTTGGCACAATAGGAAATAAAGCTTTTTGATTTCTGTAAATATCATTCACATATTTAGCCCCACAGCAAGGCAGATGTTTTATATACAACCTCCTTATGAATGCGGGTTTATTATTCTTAAACTATAGGCACGGAGTCACTGACTCACAGAGCTTCATGACGTGGAACACTGTATTCCGAACTTTCTCTGAGCCCCACCTCTTCTGCTCTTCCATGTGACCCCATTAAACTGTTGGTGAGTGGTGAGATGAAGCAGAGACTGCAGGAATCACCTTACACACTGGCAAGTGAAAACCAGCTTCTAATAAGGTCCCTCCCACTGTCTAATTAAACTGAGCAATTTTGGGGAAGCCTGTTCTTTTTTTTAAATTTATACTAGCTTGAAGTGTACAAAATTCCTATTTTTGTATATATAAAACTATTATAGGAATAATTCATTAAAAACAATTTAAGCCAGCCCTGGCTGGCGTAGCTCAGTGGATTGAGCACGGGCTGCGAACCAGGCATCGCAGGTTCGATTCCCCGTCAGGGCACATGCCTAGGTTGCAGGCCATGTCCCCCAGCAACCGCACATTGATGTTTCTCTCTCTCTCCCTCTCCCTTCCCTCTCTAAAAATAAATAAATAAAATCTTTAAAAAAAAACAAGTTAAAAAAAAACAATTTAAGTCAAATGAGACTGTTGTATCAGTAGGACCCCATGACACATCATTGCCCATTATTTTCCATAATTATAATTTCATAATCATCATGACTAATGATGATGGCCCTTTAAGATCAGAGAAGTCTGTTGATCCTCTAGGAGCTGTGTTACTTAGTATTTACTTAAGATAATGCCACCCAACCAGAAGCATGGTATGAGAATTTCCTATTGTTTCCATGTGCTATGCCAGGGTTTTTAAACTGGTACATTAAAAGGAAGGAAGCAGTGAGTCTTAGAATAGCACACTGAAGTCTTACTCCATCTGGACATGTGACAAATTTAAAATAAGGGCAAACACTGAGAACCCAAGAGAAATGATCTGGATTTCATTTTCTTCTTGCTTTTTACCCCAATGACAGGATCATTTCCAGGAGAGGCTATCTCATGGAAAAACCTTGAATCTCCCTATGTTGTAATCAGAAAAGGAAACCTGATGCTTTAGGACTCTGTAATTGTCTTTCCCATCAGTGTTTCTCAGGAGACTGGCGGCAGTACACGGATACTCTCCTTAGGGAAATGAAGTTGTTCTGATTTAAGTAATGGTTTTACTGAAATTTCTGGCCTTTAGCTGAAGAAGTTTAGCTGAAGAATTCATGGGAATGAGCAAGTGGAACTTCTAGCCTCCAAAACTGAAAAAATAATTGTTTGTTGTTTAAACCACCCAGTTTATGGTATTTTGTTATGGCAGCCTGGGAAGACTAATATAGCAGTGAACTCACATCAGGAGAAATGAACCGAGGACCCAGACTGTAGTGGCATCTTTGGGTTTAGAGAAAGAAATACATTAATAAAATTTAAACAACAGGATTTTGTGGACTAAGAGGGAAGGAAAGTCTAGGCCAACTCCAAGATTCCTAACATGGGTCTTTGGTTAGATACGGATTTTATTAAAAGAGTTGGTAAACTTGTGAGTATGTGTGTCTCTGTGTGTGTAAATAGCTTATGGCTAAGCAACTATCAAAAGGACACCCAACAATAATTCCATGGCTTACAAAAGACAGCCCTGTGTTTTTGTCTCACGTACTAGTCCAGGATCAGCACTTCAGTTGGTGGCTTCCTAGGCTGCTGTTCCATTCTTTAAAGCCTCGTCATCACCTGCATGGTTGAGGTGAAGTGACCACAGGTTCCCACGGTGGCCAAGGGGAAGGAAAATGAAATGCGGAGCAAACAGATCTGGATGTCTTAAGTCTCAGAGCTGGAAGTGGCACAAATCATGTTTGTTCACACTGTTCTGAAGAAAAATTAGCATTGTAATCACCAGTAACTTCAAGAAAGAAAGTTTGTATGTCTGGGAAGCTCCACACCAAGCTAAAATTCTATTTCTACAAAAGAAAAGGGTAATAGGTTTTGGTAGACAGCAAGCAGTCTCTGTCATAGTAAGGATGATTAGAGATGCATATTTGGGAGTCATTAAACTGTGAGAATGGATGAGATCTCAAGAGAATGTGTGAAGATGAGAAAATACAAAGGAGTTCACACCAACATTTGGAAGAGGAATCCATGAAAGGGATAAAGAAGAACGGGAAACAAATATAGGAATACATCCATATCTTTTTGAGTAAACATCAGTCTTTTAGCCTGCCCATTGTCTAAGCCTTCTTCCTATGTTTGAGAATTTCTCATCTCATGAATTTTGATAAGAGGAGAACCACCTCCAAATACAGAGGTTAAAGATGCCAGGTGCTTCTTCTCCAGCCTTCCTAGTATCAAGAGTAGGAGTATGTGACCTAGTTCTGCCAATAATATGTGTCCCACCAATCTGCAAGTTGCAAACTAGTAAGATAGGGCGTGGAGAACTGTGGAGGACCCTACAGCAGCAGTGGTGGTTTTGATTTTGATTTTAGTGGTACGTTATTTTAGGTATTGCTCTTATCTTGATAGCCCATCAGCCATCTTCTCCATCTCCTTCTGAAATTCTTAAATCAATTCAATAGCATTACAATAATCCCCCCTTTTTTTCCTTAAAAAAAGTATCATCTGTCTTGCCTACAATTAAGAGCTGCAGCCATGTATGTTTTCTAAAAATGCAAATTTATGGTTTGTCCTTCTTTTTTAAAAGTCAAGTGAATGAATATGTTTTAGAATATTATTTAAGGAGAAAGCATATTTCCAGAAAATTTTGAGACATCTAAATTTTTCTAGAAAAATTTGCATGTGCATAATGTAGGTCATGAGATGTGGGTTGTGGTTGGTTACAAAAACCCGTACCATGTTCAGACAGGCAAACCCAGAAATCATTATAATTTAGAAAATGTCTGCATTTTGTTTTTAGTAAAACAAGACTGGTAGTTTTGTAAAAATGCACAAACAATGATTTAGATCGCAAGAGAAACTGAGCATGTACTTGCAGCAGGATTAAGTAATGGGAAGCGCAGGAGAAATGTTAAGCTATTAATGATGCAACTCTCCTAAAGATGTGGATTTCAAACATGACTTACAATTTATTTTCTGGGTCAGTTGATATTTCCATAAGTTAACCTAGTCCCATGGGAATAAGTACTATATTTTATAATTTTAGATCTAGTATTTATTTATCCATTTCTGACTTAGCTTTTAAGATAAACACTTTTTCTGATTAGTAAGACACAGATTTAAATAGAGATAGAAGATAGCTGATTGTACCATCAAGACCAGAAATCTTACAGCATTGTTGTACACTTATGATTTTTTAAAAAAATTATTTCTAATGTTTCCCATTTACTACCTTCTTCTAATTCTCTCTCTCCCTCTCTCTCTCCCCCACTCCCTTTTACCAAGAATTTCCTAAGTGGACATCGATTTCTTTATTTCTCATTCCCATTATTGTCCTTTCTAAGTTATCCAATGATCCTCTTAACTTTTTACATAAAAAGTAGAATCATTTGGGGGGGTATTCATATGTTTATTTACTCTAATAGGCAGTCTTAGCTGTAAAAATAAGGATCCTTAATAAGTTTTGGTTTTGAATGAATGAATGAATGAACGAACCATAGCACATGGATGAAGTCCCACTAAGTATTTTTCCCCATCTAAGGAAAATTGAAAAAATCCTTAATTCCAGCTCTTGTGACCCTGTGTCTATGAGTTTCTGGGTTGAAACTTACCCAATCACATCTTGTCTTATATGGAAATGAGAATGATATTTTGAAGATGTAATGCTTAAGAGCAGAGCTGGGCTAATGCTCCCAGGAGCTGACTTCATACCCATTGTTATAATTCAGGCTGTTCCCTGTCCTATCCATCAGGTAAGGCGATGCAGACACCAGCCCGCAGTGCCCACGTCATTATGGATGAAATGAGACATTCACACAGACTACTGAGTCTGGTGGAGGAAAAGGGACAGCATGGCTTCTCTCTGAAGGGGAGCAAAAGCCTTGGCCTTTGCAGTGATCAGCCTTTATTGGGTTTCTCAGCACATGACATGATGGTCCTCATTTACTATGCACAGGTTCACTGTAGGTGGTTACCTTTTACAGAGAACAAAGGAGCCAATACTGCTAATCACATCACAGAAGAGGGATATTTGCAAATGAAAAGACAAAAGTGGTTGAACTGGTTACACTCTTCCTTGAAAGGTTTAGCATGGATTTTAGGAAGTTACTTTTCAATAAATGTTCTCAATTCAGGGTGAGGGGTGAGGGAGTTTTTTAGCAAGAGCAAGACTCAAAGCAGCCCAGGCACATTGCAGGCCTGATTCCCCACAGGAAAACCTATCCATGGGTGTGCATCGTGCGTCTCTGAGTGGGAGCTGGGCCCACACCACACAGAACGGTCTCCTACAGTAAGGGTAGAGCTTTTTGCTGCACACCTCTCACACAACTTTGATGTTCCCTACCCTGTTGACCACATTAGTTTTGTTTTCTAAGCCTTGGAGTAGGGTCAAAACATATGGCAGCATTCATGGATGGTACCTAAAACTATATTGCTTTTTTGGTTCTCTTCAGGTCACACTTCAGTTCTTTTCTTTGCCTAAACATTTCTGTGTCTTGAGTCTTTACTGGAAAATCTTTTCTTACCCTTGACCATCTCTAAAATTGGCTTCCTGGTTATTTGTAATGTTTACTTTTCACTACCTAAAGGCACTTGGAAAGGGTTTTTGAGCATAGAAACAGGCTTCCAGAAATTTGTTTACATCCTGCTAAAGACCTTACTACATTTCTCTAGTAAATTTTCTAGCAAAAGCTAAGCATAGACTGTAAAACTTATCAACACAACATACAAAAAAGGTTATAATAATGTGAACTTTTTAAAAGACTGATATACAGTGGCTGACCTAGGGGAAAAAGTTGATACCAACAGGGACCCTAAGTCGTCCTCCTGCCTCAGTGCTAGAATATCAGGATAAGACCGATGATCCTTTTTATTTTAAAATATTGAATGTATTTTAATTTGTTCAAGATCATTTGTATAGATTTTTATAAAGTAAAAATAAAAATAAAAATTGGGCTAAAAGGAAGTGTAGTAAGCCACTCTAACTCTCATTATCATTTTTTAAAGCATTTTACTTATATATGCAAAGTCCTTTCATAGGACTACAAACTAGTTGTACTTGTAGTTCATGAAATTTCAAGAAAATACCCTTTTGTTTGGGGGGTTTGAATGTATATTTGGTTGTGTCTAAATTTAAATACATTAATACACATCTAGGTTCAGGATTTATTTTCTTCTTTTTTCTTGAAGATTTTATTTATTTTTAGAGACAGGGGAAAGGAGGAAGAAAGAGAGAGAAACATCAATGTGTGGTTGCCTCTCACATGCCCCTATGGGGGACCTGGCCTGCAACCCAGGCATGTGCCCTGAGTAGGAATCGAACTGGCGACACTTATTTTGCAGTCCGGCACTCAATCCACTGAGCCATACCAACCAGGGGTCAGGATTTATTTTTAAACAACCAACTAGACCAAACTAAACCAGATTCAGACTTAAAAGAAATAGAAATCCAAAGTAAAATACAATTCTTTAAAATAAAATACTGGTCTCTAACTTTTCTTTTTTAATTAAACATATTGGGGTGACATTGGTTCATAAAATTATATAGGTTTCAAGTGTACAATCCTATGATACATCATCTGTATAGTATATTGTGTGTTTACCACCCAAAGTCAAATCTTCCATTATCATATATTTGACCTCCTTTACCCTTTATGCCCCCTCCACCCCTCTTCTTCTCTGGTATCCGCAAACAACTTCACTAGCTGTTAGGGAAATGCAAACCAAAACTACAATGAGATAGCACCTCACACCTGTAAGGATGGTTATTATCACCAAGCTAAGTAATAACAAGGGTTGGAGTGGTTGTGGGAAAAAAGGAACCCTCACCCACACTTGCGAGACAACCTAATTATTTTTAACAAGAATAGAGAAGAGCATGAGAAATTGCAGGAAAAGATGAAGAAAAGGGAGTGAGGGTAAGAAGCAGAGAGACACTAAGAAGGAAAAAAAGAGCTAGGAGAAAAAAAAGGGAGAGAAGAAAAGAGACAGAAGGATAGGGATGGAGAAAGGAAGAGAACAAAGGAAATGGGCCAAAAAGATGAGAACTTTATTTCTACAGAGTTCCAAATGCAGTTTATCGTCCCACCAGGGTGGGCTGCCTTGCATGATCTCCAGAACTGAAAGAATCGGCCTCTTCTGTGATAAATCCCATCTCTATCTGCAGCTTGCCTTCTTGGCTCTAAGCAAGTAAGGGAAAATTTGTACCATATTTTAGCATCTTTGTCATTACTCAGAGGAAAACCTGATTTGGAGACTGTTACGGTCCAGGTATTATATAACAAAGTAATTTTATTTCTTAACTTTTAAATGTGTGTTCGTCAAAACAGGTTTGGATCAGATCTATATCTGATCAATTGGAATGACCTGGCTCATTCCTATAAGAAAAGCTTGTGTCCGCTACACATTTGAGTGTTGTTTTGAGGGTAGTTTTTTGAGAAATATGTTGGACTGAGTAGGACTTGGAGATTAGGGATCATACTCTCAGGCCTCGGGCTTAGCAGACCGGTGCTTTGGGGCAGTTCACCTAACCTCACAGCTCAGATGAATGTGCATACCATGATCAGGTTGAATTAGCTCCTTTCAGCTTGAACATGACAAAATCATTTAAGGCATGTCTTGACATTCCCTGCATGTCTGGTTTGAGGAGACCTAGGCCTTGTAGAAATGGTCATAGTCACTCTGCAGAGCACACGGTGGTTAAGAGCATAGGCTCTAGAAGGTCTAATTTAATACCAGCACCATCTCTTAATGTTAAGTAAATTCGAGCCTTATTCCAACCTTAATCTTTGAGTATTAAGACAAAATGATTATATAACTAATCCTAGTCAAACTCAATTATTGAAAGAGTCAGAAAAACCTGGCTCTCCCCGGACCTGAGTGCAGTCAAATGAAGAGTGCCCCTCTCTCTCTACGTCCTTCCTCCTGCTCACTGTGACGGAGATTCCCCCACCACAGCTGCAGGGCACAGCTGCCCTCGCCAAAGCTGTCCTTTATTTGTTATTGTGAAATCCAAGAAAAGCTTTTCTTTGTCCTTGTTTCTTTTTCATGGCATTTGCCACAGTCTGTTACTTCCTCTTTCTTGAAAATATTTTGGTTTCTGAAACACCTCTCTTTCCAGATTTTCCTCTGACCTCTCCAGCCATTCCTTCTCTTGTCGTCTCAGTCATTTTTCTATATACTCCCTCCTTAACGTTAGTGTGCTTCAGAGTTCTTTCCTATGTACTTACCCTAGAAGATCTTACTAGGGCTCCAAAATCTGTATCTCCAGCCCACACCTTTTTCTTGAATTCTGTCCAGTGAGCCACTGAACTTACACATCGAGCATCCTGCCGATACAAATATGCAACAGCACTCATCGTTCCCTGTCTTAGTTCAGGCTGTTGTAACAAATTACCATAGACTGGATGGCCTAAACAACAAATATTTATTTCTCACAGTTCTGGGGGCTGGGAAGACCAATATCAAGGTGCCAGCAGGTCCAGTGACCAGTGAGAGCTCATTTTCTGGCTTGTAGATGGCTGTCTTCTCCTTGTATCCTCACATGGCAAGAAGCAGAGAGAAGCAAGCTCTCTTGGGACCATTACAGGGCACTAATCCCATTTAAGAGGGCTCTGTCCTCTGGACCTCATCTAACCCTAATTACCTACCAAGGTCCTAATTCCTGATACCATTACATTGGGGGCTATGGTTTCAACATAGAAACTTGGGGTGGGGGGCACAAACATTTAATCCATAACACTCTATGAAAATATGCTCCTCTTTTATTTTCTTTCCCACTAATTTCTTCCAGCAGCCAAAACTGAAACCTGAAAATCATCTGTGACTTCTCCTTCTTCCTCATTTCCCAAAATCCTATCAATTCTACCTCTTTAAAATACCTTAAATGTTTAATCTTATTTTTTTACTGCCTGCACATCTTGCCTAAGTTACTTCATCAGCCTCCTGAATGACCTGCTTGTCCCCAGTCCTTTTATTTTCCAATTCATCTCCCATTTGAAAGATCATTCCTACCTGAGAGTGCAAATCTGTTCTGTCCATTGCATTCTGAGCATACAAGGTCCTTCCTGATTTGAGCCCCATCAGGCCCAGCCAACCCCATGCCTCAGCAGTCTCCTCTCCCACTCCAGTGAACTACTTGGAATCCACCAATGAAGCATATTCATGAATGCCCCTTGGCTTTAGTTCAGGATGTTTCCTCAATTTACCTTTATGGCAAAGCATAATTTTCTTGGATCAGTCTTCCTTGCACTGTACCCAGCTGAGCTAATCTGCCCCTAAAGAACAGCACTATGGGTATCTCTTTTTCATGGAACATCTCACAGACTATTTACTGTTAAAAATTTTTTAAAATTTCATCAAGGTTATGCATGCATATACATAATTTAAACAAGGAGTTTTACAAGTTTTATTATGAAAAGTAATATCCTACTGTCCAAATTCAACTACCTTCAGCGGTATTGGTGACCTCTTTTAGTTCTAACTACTTATTGCCAAATGACAAGCTTTTACTGCTTAATCTCTGGTTTCTTAATATTTTAGTCATTTCTCAGTGGAAAATAAGAATTTAATGCTTTTATTTTTTTCACTCCTTCCATGATCCACCAAAGCAAGACACACACATACATTCGTCACTGTCCACAATCCTTCCAACGTAGATATAATACAGCGGCACCATATGGCTCACAGCTGAGCAATATAAATATATCATGATTACATTTCTTGTATAGCTTTTTGTGTTCCTTAAAGATAATGTCTTATTTTCTTGTCCCCTGAAGTTTTCTCTGTAGCTATCACTAAATCATCTGTATACTCTTTACCTTAAAAAAATCCCTGGCCCTCAATGGCATGGCTCAGTGGATTGGACATCATCCTGTGCACTGAAAGTTCTCTGGTTCGATTCCCAGTTGGGGCACATGTCTGGGTGGAGGGCCAGAATCCCAGTTAGGGGCATGTGAGAGGCAATCCATCAATATTTCACACACCGATCTTTCTTTCTCTCTCTCTCCCGCCCTTCTCTTTTCTCTAAAAATCAATAAATAAACTCTTTAAAAATTTTTGTCAATAATTCAAACTAATATATATTTCTACGAGCTTTATCTCCTTTATGCCCCTCTCCTGGCTCCCACTATTCTCTTGCCAAAATCTGAAATGGTTTCCCTCTAAGCCAGTAGCTCAGCTGTCATTTTGGGCTCACCATCATTCTGTGAGTTTCTCTTGCCTCCGCTTGTATAGGACTGTCTCTATCATGTAGCCTATGGTTTCTGCTTTCTTAGTTTATTGTCTTTTTGAAGCATCTCCTTTAGAAGCTTCTTAAGAAAGAGTGAGTATAGAGATATACACGTGAGACTTTGAAAGCCTGAAAATGTCTTTATTCACTCTTTACATCAGATGTTGTGTTGTTTTGATTAGCTGATATTGCATGATAATGTTTCTCAAATAACTTATATTCTTACTGATATTTTCTTTTTCCATAAATTAGTGAAAGGAGGGTGTTAAAATCTCTGTTGTGGGTTTGTCTATTTCCTTTTTCAGTTCCATCTATTTTTGCTTTTTACGTTTAGACTTTGTTACTGGGTAAACATTTAGAACCATCGTGAGCTTTTGACAAATTGATACATTTTAACTTTTTTTTAAATTCTTCAGTGTCTAATCATTATTAATCTTATTTAGTGCAATTTTTATTTCAGGTTTTTAATTTTTCACCTCTAGTAGTTCAATTTGGGACTTTTTTTATACCTTCCACTTCTCTGTTCATCATGTTCATGTTTTACTATAGCTTTTAACATGTGTGCTGTAGCTGTTTTAATGTACCTTTATCCTAGTTTTATAGTTTTTGACATTTCTGTACTTGTCTTTTTTAAGCTCATTCCTTGTTGTGGATCATATTTTCCTCCCTCTTTTCATGCCCTATAATTTTAGATAAGATGCCAGACATTTTCAATCTCATGTTGCTGGTTGATAAATATATTTCTTTAAATATTTCTGAGCTTTAATCTAGGACACAGTGAAGATACATGGAAAGAACTATTTTCTTTTGGGAATTGCTTTAAAGCTTTGTTAGACTGGACCCAGAGTAAGTTTAGTCTAGAGTGAGTTTAGCCTCAGTAAAATTCTGATGATGCTACCCAATGACCCATGTATTAGAAAGTCTTTCCATTTTGGCTGATGGGAACAAGCGCTAATCCCAGTTCTTTTTTAGCTATGAAAATTGTTTTTCCTATTCTGTTACCATGGTTCTTTCCCCAGACTTGAGTAGTTTTCTCACATGCATAGATCAATACTCAGCACAAGTCTCGACTGAACCCCTCTGTAGATCTTAGAGGTCTCTCTCTAAGAAGCTCCCTTTTCTCTAATAACCCACACCCCAAATTTTAGCTGCCTTATCCTTCACACTTTCAACTCTATCTCCTAACTCAGCAAGACTACACAGGTCTCTTTGGATTCTCTCTCCCTGCATGTCACCCCAGAAATGTTCTCTAGCATGAGATTTCCAATTTCTTATTCTTCATATTTCTTTTCTCAGAATTTTCCTGAGTACTGTACGTGCAGCTTGCTTACAATTCAGGTGAAAAAGCTTCTGGTATATTTCATTAAGGTCTCAAGTTATGAAACTTTTTGTATATTTTTACAGTAAATAAATAAACCACTATTACCCAAATTAGTAAAATATATATTTTTTATTCCTTAATTTCCTGAAAAGCTATTAGTGCATGTAAATGGGTCCCAGCTCTCACATCAGTTTAATTTGGCAATATTTTACTTTCCTTTGAAAGTTACTCAATAAATCAGGGATAAACTCTGATGTGTCAGGTATATAGGCACAGCAGGCTTTGCTACTGACAATGGAAACTCTTCCTGGAAATCCCCAGGCAGCATTTTAGGAATCCAGTTCTATTAATCACCAACTCAGTTATGAGTATTTTGGGGAAAGCGGTCATGTTCTAAAAGGTTAAGATTTTTTATCCATCGAAAGGGTTCCCAGCCCCAGATGTGGGGACTATTACATCCCCCTATTAATGTGCTTCAGTTACAGATACAGGAGGTCTTTCATTCAAAGATCAAATTGGGAAGATCAATTTAGGAAGCTCAATCATGGGAAGATCACTCTTAGCAGAGGTGAGATAATTGATGACGCCTAAGTCCGACCAGTCTTATGGCCATTGTGGGTAAGCATGGTTCTGCAAATGGGTGCCTTGGAGGGTGTTACTTTTTCTAAAACTGCAAGTTTCCCAGAATCAAAGTAGCATTGGAATTTACAAAGGTCACAATTTTAGCATAAACTACAAGTATTTATTGTAGGAATACAGTGTCATTGTTAATGTAGAGCATTAGTCCCACTATGTGAGTTGCTAAAAGTAGATAGATACCTCTATACTGTCTTACTGATGTGAAAGGGAAAAGTATCAGTGATGCAAAGTTTATAAAGCAAGAGCCTCCAACTTTTCCAAGTATTTTCTCAGGTGTGAGGTTCTGGTATGCCAGCAGCTCTTTTGTTAGTGTTCTGAGATGTATGTCATTAGCTCCAACATTTGAAGTGTAACATTTGTACAAATATTTTTGATAGCTCAAAGAAGGTATTTTTACATTCATTATAGTCTGGAGCACCAACAGAAAGAAGTATAGTAATAGCACTAGGTATAAACCCATAGTTTTCTGGGCCTTTTTAAACATGAAATCATTTTTAAAAATTTTTATTGTATTTTTTCCACTACCATCTAGTCCCCTTATACCCACCCCCTGCAATCACCACACTGTTGTCCAGGTCCATGAGTCCTTCTTCCTTTTTGCTCAATCCCTCCCCACCTCCCCGTCCCACTTTGCTGTCAGCCTGCTCTCCAGCTGAGTCTGTCTCTATTTTCCTTGTTAGTTCAGTTTGTTCATTAATTCTGACTGGCTTATTTCACATAGCATAATGTTCTCCAGGTCTATCCAGACTGCCCCAAAGGGTAAAATTTTCTTCTTCTCTTCTTCTTTATGGCCGAGTAGTATTCCTAAACATGAAATAATTTTTGCACATTCACCTGGCTTAGAAATCAAAACCATACCAAAAGGTACATATTGAAAGCCATTCCTTCCTTCCCAGCCCCATTCACTTTCACCCTCCTCTCCCTTCTTCATCTTATTGGTTTCTCGTGTTATCTTTCCAGCATTGTTTCAAGACAAACACAAGCAAATGTACATCTGTATTTTTAGTCCCTTGTTTAAATTAAAATGTTAGCATATTATGCAGAGTGTTCTAAATTTTGCTTTTTTTAAAAATTGTTCAACTTTTTCAGGTTTGTGAAGCTGTTTGTTACTCAACCGTCTGGATTTCATCTTTATAAATTTTATTGCCATAATTTCTTCTGCTCTATTTTTCATGTAGGTTTATACCTTTAAATTTTTAAATTTTATTTTATTTTATCCTTTATTGTCATTCTAGTGAGGTTTCAATTGGGAATGACTGTAAATGCACACAGTCGAACACCTTCTTCAACCAGGAACATTTCTGCAGTGTTGTAATGATCATTTCACTCATCGGTCTCGTTGACTAATTTGAATATCCACTAAGAATATATCTATGACATTTACTTTGGTATAATCAGAGCCCTAGCCCATGGTAAAGCATCACAGGTTCTCACGAGATCGTTATTATTTTCATTAATTTGTACATTGACACATACAGGCGTGGCTGAGGCAATGGACTTTGTTACGGCTGAACTGATGGGGACCCTCAGACTGTTGTGCTCTAGTAGAACTGCTCGGACCCGAGCAGTTCTGTGAAACCCACAGAGGGTGCAAGTTTTCCTATTCAGTTCTCATTGTCTGCTTTAATCCATTTATTCTCAATGTAAGTAACTTACCAGGATTTGAAATAAGATTAAGTCTCACACAGAAAAAAAACAGAACATGGCAACAGAAAAAATTATGTAGTCATTTTATGTTAAGGAAAATAAATTTCATTTCATAATAACACGTGGCACACTATAATAAATTCCCAGCATTCTCGCTGCTTGTTTTTCCAGAAAAAAAATGTAAACATTCCATTCCAGGAACTACTTTCTACTCATAAAACATTGTTCATAAAGTGGTCAGCTTATCTTTTCCTCTGAATCCCTGGATTGATGCACTTTCTATGTGGAAGTCCTTCATCCATTCATTACAATGGACTGTGCATTGGTCTCCGTTCAACACAGAGAACCAAACTAATCATCAATGGAGCCTTCTTACGTGCATTTATGCTTGCACTGATTGACTCATAGGAGAGCCCCATTTGACTTTAAGAATAAAAGAGCTAGCCATATTTTCATTTTACCACTCAACCCAAAAATGATACTGAGAACAAAGATATTGTCAGAAAAATAAAACAAATCTTAATGTTGACTCTTGATAAAGCACGAAGTTAACACTCCTTTCCTATCTGTGTCTCTCCCTCCTTTCCTTTTTGCTCTCTTACTTTTTTGAAGGGATAATACTTAACGTAAAGTTTAAAAAGCTAGAGTACAAAGGTATACAAAGTATGCCCATCACCTGCGTCCTATTCCTCTCCCATAGGCAACCACTGGGGCACAGATGATGTATTGTGGATCATTCTAAATATGCTCTATCCCAGACCAGTGTATATATGCAGTGATTAAAATTTAAATTTCTCTGCAATGTTTGAATGTTATACATATTTTTTGAGCCTTCCTTTTGATCAATACAAAGCATTTAAAATTGAATCATTACTCTATAATCTTCCTTGTTTCTGTGCTCCTGCATTTGAGTAACATCTTATTCTTAAATATCTTCTCAAATTTCTCAAGTAGCCTTTTAATCAATGTTTGGTTCAAATTTCTCATACGTACCAATTTCTTCACCTATTACAGATTTGTTTTTATAATGAAAAAGCTTACTGTAGATCTAGTCATGTAATTAAACATACACATTGTAAAAATTCAAACACTGCATATATGTATGAAAAAGTTTAAAATGACACATGAAATCCCACAAGCCTGAGAAACCAATTAACAATTAAAAGACCAATCTTTTATTCATCTCTTTATGCTCATGTACAACTGCATATGCATGTGGACAGAGCATGTATGACTTTTTTTTTAATACTGAACTACTTTTTCAAAACGTAGCTTTGTGAATATGTGTGTGTGTGGGGGGTGTGTGACTCTCCTCTCCTCCCTCTTTTTTCACTCAGGCACCCACCCACCCCAAGTAACCAATGTGATCAATACCTACTTGCATGTACACAAATGTACACAGATAGATTGATTTATAAATATGAAATCATAGCTTATATAGTCCTCTGTGGATTTTCTCACTTAGTAACACGCACTGAAATCCCTCTGAGTCAGCTGGTAGAAATTCGATAATATTCTTTTTAATTGCCATGTTATTGTTTGGTGCGAATGAAGCACATCGCATTCAATTATTCATCTATTAATTAAAATTCAAGTTACTTGCAATTTTCTCGGAGCTTAGAGTGATGTTACAATAAAAATTTTGTACATAACCCTTACCTTGTAGTCATTTGTTTTCTATGCAGTTAAAGGAATTGTTAGGTCTGAAGGTAGGAGCATTTCAAACATTTAATTACAGTATAACTATAGAGAAAATGTGAAAAACAGTGAATGGGTCACTGAATTTTCACAAATTTTACACACCTTTATAATGGTGTTTAATTCAAAGAACAGAAGTTTACTAGCACCTCAGGAACCCCCCTCACGACCCATCCCAGTCACTACTCCCCCAGGAAAAGCCCCTGCTTCATTTCTCACCATGCACCACTCTCCGCCCCTCTGGAACTTCGTGTCAGCAGAGTCATTTTCTTTTCTATTCTTTTGTGTCTGACTTTGCAGCTCAACATTATGTTTGTGAGATTACTTGTGTTGTTGCATGCAATTGTAAATAACTCATGCTCATTGCTCACACTATTCAATTTTGATAAAAATACCACACTATTTCTTTTTCCTTTGACTATTTCTGATATTTGGGTAGTTTTGGACTTTAATGAATGCTTCTTTAAACAATCTTTGACTTGTATTTGGTGAAGATATATTGCCTTTCTGTTTTGTGTTCATCTGAGATTGAAATTGTAGGTCATATGGAATATGCACATGTTTCGAGATACTGATAAAAGTTTCACAACAAGGTAGTGCCGTTTTCACCAGCAATGGTGGAATGACCTGATTTCCACATCCTCACAGACAGGAGCTAACTTCTGGGGTTTTTGTTTGCTTTTGGTTTATTTTAGTCATTCTGGTGGGTGTACTGTGGTGCTACATTGAGGTTTAAATTTACTTTATATCCTCTGGTTATTAATGAAGTTGAGCTTACTTTTATATGTATATTGGCTATTTTGATACCATCTTTTGGGAACTGTCTTTTGTACATATTTCTCTTCGATGAACTGCACTTTTATTATTGATTTGTAAGAAGTTCCTAGATATGAGTTATAGTTTGCCTGTTTAGTCTCTTCACAGTATATTTTATTTTTTTTGTATTTATTGCTTTGAGAGAGAGAGAAGAAAGGAGAGAGAAGCATGAGTTTGTTCCAGTTATTAATGCATTCACTGGTTGCTTCTTGTATGTGCCTTGACTAGGGATCTAACCTGCAACCACCAACTGAGCTACTCAGCCAGAGGTCCTAACACTATCTTGATGGACAGAAGTCATATATTTTAATATAGTCCAATGTGACAATTTTGGGGACCTTTTGTCTCACTTTAAGAAATATGTGTTTATTTCACAGTCTTAATGATATCCCCTGAGTTTTTCTTTTAAAGCTTTGTTTTATTGCCTTTGATTTTAAAATGTATAACCCATTTGAAATTGATTCCTGTGTGTGGTATGAGGTAGGGTCAAGATATATCAAATTGTTTCCAGTTTTTTTGAAGCTTAAAGTGATATTATAATAAATTTTCATATAGATATCCAATTGACTAAGGGTTATTTATTAAAAAGACAGCAGTGTCATCTTTTTGAGAAATTACTAGTATTTTGCCCTGTATAATGTACACTTTTTTGCCCAAAGTTTTGAGGGAAAAATGAGGATGCACATTACACATAGGTGGTACTAATTCTGTATCTATATAAATGTTTTTCCATGCTGACATGTTAGAAGTGTAACTCTAGAAAGCAAAAGCAATATCTCTATGCAAAATAATACCCTGGAATATGATAATTAGTTTTGTTTCTAAATATAAATAAATAAATAATTGAATTAAAAATTTAAAACAAAAGATTTTTTTCCTGAAAGTTTGGGCCGAAAACATGAGTGCACATTATACACAGGAGTGCACTATACACAGCAAAATGTGGTAAGTATCTTTTTCACTCTCTGTTTTATTTTGCTGGTCAATTGCTTATTTTGGATCCAGTGCCACAGTTTAAAGTAATATACCTTTTGAAGAATCCACCAAGAAGACATTAGTATTGTAAATATATATGCACCCAACATAGGAGCACCCAAATACATAAAGAAAATCCTAGAGGACTTTAAGAAAGATATTGACAGCAACACAATTATAGTGGGGGACTTTAACACCC
>PVIA01008896.1:0-66653 GCA_004024845.1 Tonatia bakeri
GAGGGTAAGAATAGTATGGGACATGTAGACACTAAAGAACTTATGACACATGGACATGAACTAAAGGGGGGAATGAGGGTGGGAGAGGATGGGCAGGGTGGTGGGGAGTGAAGGGGGAAAATGGGCCAACTGCAATAGCATAATCAATAAAATAAAGAATTAAAAAATGTAAAAAAAAGTCACTTTAGAGCAAAAAGGGTAATTACAATTTTTTATAAACCAATCTAAATTATACCTAATTTTTTTGTCCAATTGGCAAAAAATATATTTTTTGGTGTGCTGCAGAATTTTAGTAATTAGTTTATGTGTACCATGAGGTGAGAAAAGTTGAAAAATCACTGGACTAGAGCAATGTTCCCTGTCTTTATCTTCACTGTGACTGGTACTCACAAGTGCTGATGAGGGTGTGTACCCTCAGTCTTTTCGGGGCACAACCTCCTTAGTTTCTGCGCCTGGGCATATCAGATGAACTTGCCTGTGAGTGGTAAACCTCTATAAAAGAATTCCATCTGAAACTGAAGCACAACTAACTACTCCATGTCTCATGCCCTTATCATCCTTTCTACTTCCCAAACTGTAACTGTCACTGCTCATTAGTTTTCTCCTGCGGATAGTCACTCACACTGTCACTCTTAAGTCCTCTGTGCTTTCTCCTTGTTGCTGTCCTCTCACAGATGTCCTCCCTTCCCAGAGTTTTTTTTTTGCTGCCTCTGGAATACTTCCCTGCATCATTTTATTTCTGGCATAGCCAGAAACTACATCCCTCAGAGCCCATGAAGGAATCAAACAATGAGGTAAATATTTTTTCCTAATATTGCTTCCATACCTTTTCTCCTGCACTTCTCAAGTAGTATTTCTGTTCACACAAATGTCCTGACACCCCTCTATGTCTGTGCCATCTCCAAAGATCCTAGCTGTCTATCCAGTCATTGAAAGTTTTGTCATAAGAGTGACAGTGTTTTTTGATATCCCAACTTCCACAAGCAGCATTCATAGCCACATGGAGTTTCCTATATGGTCACTTAAAATGACCTTCATTTCCCTTTAGATTCATTTATCATCACCCACAATCAGAGTCTGCAGCCTCTTATCACCCAGAACTTCTCTGCATGATATTCTCAACTCTGGTGTTTCAGTCTCTGACCAATAGCCTCCTGGTCTATCAGTTTCACTCCCTTGTACCTACTCTATCTTCTTCTAAGCCTCCACACTCTGCATTTCATTATTTTTTTGTCATTTATTACATTTTCTCTCTCCTCTACTTGGTTTAGTCTGTGTGTGTGATCACTTCAACTACCTTCTCACCAGCAAAGTGCCTAGAGCCAAGTGGTCCATGGTTTGGGAAACAAAGGCAAGAATTTTCAAAAGGTCTCACCTCAAATATGGCATCAGATGTCCACCAAATATGTGCTACCCATTATTGTGAGCAGAGTGCTGGGCAAGCAGGACACATGCATGGTGTCTTATTAGCCCTTTCAGGCCCTATTCTGGGGCTCTATTTCCTCAGAAAGTTTATATGGGGATTAAAATACAGGAGTCCTTTTAAATATGTTCTTTTTCTACAATCCCTTTTTTGCAATAAGGCTCTTAGTTTTAAAAGAAATCTTACTAAGTAAACCCTAAGTATTAAAAAAAAGATGCATGTGATAAAATGGAATCTTGAGGCAGTATACATTTTGTTTGGCAAAAATAAATGTTTAATTTTCATAGCCCCAGAAATGCCTATGTGTAGCCCAGAGTTGTGCAGAGCTCATTTGAAAGCTGGTGTGTGACACCTTTGGGCTATAGCTTTATTATAAAATAAAAAGATAAATTTCACAGGAGTATATTTAGCATAGATCCATTTATACATATATATGTATATAAATATATATACATACATGTATGTATACATATTTGTATATGTACATATATATTCTTGAATAAATATATTAGAATATTTCAGGAGGAACAAATATAAAATTAACAATTTATTTCCTCCAAAGACTAAAAATAGTGTATAAGGAAGAAATTTTATTCTATACAATTATATTTATCTTTTTACCATAAATATGTATCAGTTTCATCATTTTAAATGAAAAAAAAAAAGGAAGGCACTATAGTTATTCTGAAGTACATTTTAGCTCTAAGGTTTTGTGACTTTTTTTCCTGTAACCCATGAATCAAACTCCTTTCCTTTCCAGTCGCTGCATATATCAAAATTACTTGTGAAAAGGGCTGCTCTAAATATAAATGTAGTTGTTTCTGGAAAGGAATTCTCTATCAGAACATGTTAGGATTGAACTGTGTCCCCTGAAAAGACTTGTTAAAATCTATCCCCTGGTACCTCAGAAAGTGGCCTGGTTTGGAATTAAGGCCTTTACAGTTATAGTTAGATGAGGTTCTGTTATAGTGGGTCCCTAATCCAATGTGACTTGTGTCCTTATAATAAGAAAGGAGGAACACAGAGAAAAACTGGCCATGTCAGGACACATAGGTCCAGGGAGACCACCATGTGAGAATAGAACAGAGATTGGGTGATGCAGCTATAAGCCAAAGAATGCTGAGGATGGACGGCCATCAACAGACGCTGAGAATAGGCAAGGAAGGATCCTACTCAAAGCCCCTGGAAGGAACTAACCCTGCCAACAACTTGATTTGGAAGAAGCTTTCAGAGGTGTAAGAAAATAAATTCCTGTTGTTTTAATCCACCCAGTGTGTGGTACTTTGTTAGTGCATCTCTAGCAAACCAATGTACACACCAGTCCCTGTCCTTACTATTTCCCACTTGGTGCCTACCATAACTGCATGTGAACAGTTATCATAAACCCTAGGAAGAAGATATAGTAAGCGGTCTTTTTTATTCAATGACTCTTCGATTTAAATTCAGGAGGAAGAGTTAAACTCAGTGATAAAATAATTTTATGTCTGGTATTGAGCCATGTGATATATGATAAAACAGCAACTACAAATGGAATTATATTCATCACATTGCTGTATTGAAAATCAAACCAAATCTACAGTGGGTTATTGATTAGATTTACCCTTAACTGTCAGTAAAGAATGGAAATGAGCCATGAATATTTCACATCAGAAACCATCAATTCAGAAAGAGCCTCCAAAATCAAACATAAGGAACACCTGAAGTCATCCCTCTAAGACAAAGTGATTTAGATTTACTTTAATTTTAAACTTTTGCCCATATAATTCTTAGGCAGTATTATTTTCTCACTAAAATATATTTCTAGTATTAAACTATATTTTTCCAATTCATCACTGAGAATAAAATAAATTTCATATGAGAGGAGAATTTTAAGGATATAGCTTCATGTGCAGTATGACACCCACCCAACTGACCTAGAATCATCTTTTAAGTTTACAATAGCTGTCTTTGAACTTAACAACAACAAAAAAAACACTCATAATTTCCTGTCTAAAAAAAAATCTCAGCTTGGTCTCTATATCCTATTATTCAGTTTTCAGATTGAATCTTTTTTGTTGGAAGCTTCTTTTTCTAGGAAAATTTCAAATTTCTGGTGAAATCATTCAAAGTGTTAAACAACCTCTGACTCAAACAAAGATATTCACAATCAGTGCATTTAATGAGTTTCTAATGTATACATTTTTATCTTCATGATTTTAAATTCAAAAGAACAATAAATGCAATTCCTTATTTTATTAAGATTTATGAATTATGCAGATAGAAGAAATAAACCTATCAATAAATTCAAACTAAATATATGAAGGAGGACCCAAAAACCCTAAAATTCATTTTAAAAAAATTGTGTATTTATTCTTACATCTTTAAACTTCAATCACCTTCAAAGTGCTCTCCATTTAATGCAATACACCTACTGAGACATTTTTTCCAATGTTCAAAACAGTTTTTGAACTCCTCAATTTTGATGTCCTTTAGTGCTTCTGCTATTTTTTTTATTTGTTTCAGCTCTTCCAAGTCAGCAAAATGTTTCCCTTTGTGGACTTTTTTTATCCTGGGAAACAAAAAAGTCACTTGGAATGACATCAGGTGAATAGAGAGGGTGTGGCACAGAGGTCATGCAGTTTTGGTCAAAAACTGCTGAACACTCAGCACAGTGTGGGCAGGCTCGCTAGTAAATCATCCATCATGAAATGGGCAAACATGTTAAAAGATTCTTCAAAAAAATTAACTGAAGCCAAATGCAGCCTCTTACAACAATGCCAGCTGATACACTGACACAGAGGGGTTCCTAGAACACTCACCTAAGGAGTAAAGCCTATACTAGGAGGGGCCCACCCTCTAGAAGATAATTATGATGCTTTGGGGTCCCCCCTTGTATGTCAGCTCCTGTCCTACCCATAGACCCATCCTGAGATCTTGATGAGGTATCCATAAATGGATTCAACTCTTTCTCTGGAACCATTGACTGGTTAGCTATCAGTCATACAGCAATCACCCTTGATAACTGGTGTGCTTCAACCTTGCCTGACACATATGAGGGTGTCAATCACACCCATGTTAATGAACTGCTTCACTCCCACTTCCCCACATTTAAAACCTTAGTTTATTTTTGGTCACCTCCTCTGCCCTGTGCCACCCCTGGTGTTTGGCTTTGGTGAGCTTTGGTTTAAACTAGATTACAGACAGTTATTCCCTATTTTTACCATGTTGCTTCTGAGTGTCAGCATGGGTGGGGAAGTAAGGGGGAAGGAAAAGAAAATACAGAAGTGCAGTAAAAAAATTGAAACTAGAAAGATAGCTAAGAGACAAGTTGTAAAAGTCATTAAGAACCAACTAAGAAAGAATAATGTAATTAGTTCTTTCTTTTAAAACAGTTGTTTATATCCAAGATAAGGCTAATGCTCTGACGTATGCCACCATTTTTATGGCAGAATGTCAGAAGTACCAAATTTTGAAAATGATTTTGTTCCATATAAATTAAAGAGTAATCAATATTATTCCTATAATAGTAAAGTTTCTCAAACTTTATATGAACTCAAAAAAGGGCGAGAGAGAGGAAGAAACTTCTAATGAATCACCAGTGTCCACCAACCATTGTCATTACAAAGTTACTATGTTAGGCTGAAAAATGTGACCATCTCCTCAAGGATATCCATGTCCTATTTCCTACAGTCTGTTAATATTACCTTATGTAATATTATATTTCAATTTTAAACTATAGATTTAGGAAGACAAATAGGGGTTTAAAATGTCCATTAAAGGGCATTCACTTCTACACTGTACCTGGGTTAAATTAATTCTATAAATACTTGTATATCAATCACTCTAACAAAATCAAAGGTAAAAGCATTTATATGAAACTAGCAATATTGTATCTATATTACAAATAATATGTTAAAATTAGGTAAATTCAAGTATATATCTTTTTTAATAAAATAAAAATGTTTATTATTATTGTTTATATAATACACATTAAGCTCAATATTGTGTTTTAAATATCTTATTGTAAAATATGATATTAACCAAGAAAAGCACATTAAGCATAATTATATATTTGAGAATTATTTTTACATAAAATTTTTTCTGTTAAAATACATATTTAATCACAAGACAGTTACACACAGGGAAACAAAAGATGATAGTTTTTTGATCCATTCATTTACTGATGGGCACCTAGGTTGTTTCCAACACTTGGCTATTATAAATTGTGCTGCTATGAACATTGGGGTGCATAGTTCTTTTGAATTGGTGTTTCAGGGTTCCTAGGATATAATCCTAGCAGTGGAATTGCTAGGTCAAAAGGCAGATCCATTTTTAGTTTTCTGAGAAAATTCCATACTGTTTTCCATAGTGTTTGTACCAGTCCGAAATCCTACCAACAGTGCACTAGGGTCCCCTTTTCTCCACAACCTCTCCAACACTTGTTGTTTGTTGCTTTGTTCATGTTGGCCATTCTGACCAGTGTGAAGTGGTATCTCATTGTGGTACATTTACACAATGGAATTCTATGCAGCAGAGAGAAAGAAGGAGCTCCTACCCTTTGCAACATTATGGATGCCACTGGAAAGCATTATGCTAAGCGTCATAAGCCAGGCGATGAAAGACAAATACCATATGATCTCACCTTTAATGGGAACCTAAACAACAAAACAAACAAACAAGCAAAATATACCCAAAGACACTGAAATAGAGAACAGGCTGACAGTGACCAAAGGTTTAGGAACTAGTATAAAGGACACATGGACAAAAATTAGAGGGGGGTGGAAATGGGAGAGAGGTGGGGAGGGCTGGGGGGAGTGGGCTGGGATGGGAGATGGGAATAAAAGACAGAAAACTGTACTTGGAAAACAATTAAAATAAAATTAAAAAAAACAAAACAAAATAGAAGATGATAGATATGGCATGACAAATCAGTAAAACTATGATGGATTACTTAAAATATATGCTAAGAACATAGATCATACAAACATTAAAAATGAAATTAGATCCTTATCTCAACCAGGTGTGCACATACACACATACTTTCATTTGGATTCAGATTTTTAATACAAAATAAACTTTAAAATTTAGAAAAAAAGATGTATGTTACTGTTGAGGAGTTTTTCTTAAGTAAAGCTCATACACACAAATAGCAATGAAAAACTAAAGATTGATGAATTTAGCTTAATTATATTAAAAATTCAAACAAACTACAGTCAACAAACAACATAAATAAAATGAAAACAAACTATATGCTGGAATAAAATATTTGTAATCTATATATTCCAAATATCTATGAGAGATTAGGATGTGCACTGAAAAAAATCACAATTTAATAAAAGAGTAAGAAAAAGTTGTGAATATTTTGCATATATAGACAAAAATGAGAATAGCCAATAAAGATATATTCCTGCAAAATCATTGGAATCAGGAATTGCAAGTTAAACCAATGATGAAATTCTGTTTCAATTTAAAGTTTGGAAATCTTAGTCTGTGTGTGAAACGAGGAGAGAGAGAGCTGTTATATAATGCTACTGGGTGAGCAACTCAGTAATTCCTAAGAAAGCTAAAGATGTGTATTACCGAAATTTAGGGATCCCACTTCTGCCTAGCAATATTGCTATTCTTTAGACTAGGAAGTCTGCCATATGTGCACAAGGATATTCACAAGGCTTTTTGTTCCAGCAGTGTTTGTAGCAGTGACATAATGATTAAACTGGAAAAAAACCGCTGTCCTTCTGTAGGGGAATATATAAATACATGAGTTTATTCAGATATTGGAATCCCATAAGATTTATTAAATGAACTATATCAACATGTATTACACATATGTTGACAACAAAAAGTCGGGTGTAAAATGTAAATGTAGTGTGATAAAATTTAAATAGTAATTTAAACAATAAAATAAATTTCTTATCAGCATGAACACACATAGGACACAAACATATGCACAATGATACACAAAGCGTCAGCCTCTAGAGAGGCATAGAAGGGGTGTGGATGGATGCCCAGTTTTAGTTGTATTTTTTTCCTTTAACACAAAGAAGAGAACTCTGAAGGCAATGTAGCAAAATGTTAACAGCTGTTAAATCTGGGTGGTCTCTACATGGATTTCAGTTATGTTATTTTCACTGATTTTTGCTATGTTTGAATTATTTCATACAAAAATAAAATGTGTTTAAAATCAAAATTGCTAATTTATTTATTTTTCCAGTAAATAATATTTTTTAAATCTTCAAATGGCTGATTTCATTACTTTCACAGTTTTAAAATATTTTAATGATTATCAAATCCCAGAAAACGGCAATGCTGTGTTTGCTTTATTTCTGCACACAAGTGTGCGGAATGGGAGTGAATGTCTGGCTACGTCCATGTGAATGTATTATGTATGTGAAAGTCACAGCACGTGAAAGATTGAGAACTTTGGGCAGAAAAATATAACTCCGATGGCAGAACCCAAGATAGAAAGAAATAGAGACTAGAAGGAAAGATATCGGCTGCAGTAGACCTAGCAAAACTATCACCTCCTAGTAGCAGAGAATATAAAATTAAGGTTAAAAAATACAGTTAAATAGCAAACTCAACAAGATCTGACAATTAAATTAATGTAGATGGAGGATAAAACACCACCCTGAGATTTTATGTCTCAGTAGAGGTGACATTAAGAAATGAGACACATGGCACTTTTAAATGGAGAAGATGGTAAGCACTGCTTTGGACATGCTACATTTCTGGTGATTTATTTAAAAACACAAAATCGTTTTCTAATGTGATTAAATGTTCCCACAAAGACCTGGGATTTAGGTTGCTAGTGGCTATGAATATGCTATTTCCCACAGGAAGCTAGAGGTGGCAGTTCAGAAAAACAGAGGTCAGCAATAGTAAGGGGGGGGCATATGGGCTCCCCTATGGGTTATTTTGCTCGATTTCACCCCTTATTCCCATTTATTTTCCTTTCTATCCATGTACTTTCCTCCCCTACATTGCTGAATATATAATATATTTCTAATATTGTCTATTTCATAAAAGCACATGTCTTTATAAAAAGCAAATCAAACTGTATTTTTAACTTTGAAATACAATATACACTATATGAAATATTTCTGTGGATTGTTTTGCTTCCTTGGGAGTCTTGGTTGACTTTTTTTCAGCAGTTTATTGGCATTTTAGAATGAACCCAAACTTCCCTAAGTGTTTCTATATGATCATTAAAACAAGGTATGCCTACCCCCAAGTCTGAGGGATGCAGGGAATCTAAACATTGACATACCCAGCCCAGCCAGCTTTAGCCTCCCCAAACATCCATATTCCCAGGAGAAGTTCTCCAGGCCTGGTCTAGGGCGGGACTTTCCAATCTACATAATTTCAATTACCTTAAGATATTCCGTTCTTTGTCAAGAATGTGTAAAACATTCCCTATAAATCTCTCTTATAACACACACAATAGAGAGAATTTTTATTTCTTCTATCATTCTAGCATGAAGTTTCTCCTGCCTATGTATAACTCTTAGGAATAGGCATGTGGAAACATTATTTTGACCCAGAATTATTTACTCAATAAGTAACAATGCTAGGCAAAAATCTAGACATTAAGACATAGCAATAAACTTTAAAAGATGAAAATTTTATGTCCTTATAGGATTTATAATTTTTTGAGTATGGTGTGTTAACAATATATAGGTAAAATATTGAGAAAGTAACTAAAATAAAGCAAGAAAATGTAATAGGTATACAGAAGGATTTACAGTTTTAAATGGAGTCCTTCAGGAAAGGACTTGCTTAGAACATAAGAACATATAATTGAGCATAGGCCTCTGAGATGTAAGGGAGTTTACATACAGCTAATTAGGAGACAAATGTTTCAAGAAGAAAGTACAGCATGTGCAAAGGCCCTGAGGTATGGCTTTCCTGGAGGGTTGGTGGAACACCAGAGAGGCCATGTAAGGTTGTCAGCAGCATGACAGGGAAGACTTTGGTATTATACTTTGACTCCTCTGTAGCCAGAGGTAAAAAGTAGCCTCCTCAATCTTTAGTACTGTTTTTCAGTACTAAATTATCTGCTAAAATACTTTCAGTATTTTAACTATCTGCTATAATTACCTCCTAGACAGAATTTATATATACACCTGTGTGAGTACACACACACACCTAGGGCAAACAACAATTTTTCAAAGACAGTTGAGCCCAACTCCATTTGTAAGAAAAATAACATTCTAAATATAGTAGGTAAAAACTATCAGGCAACAGATACTTTAAAAAAGAGAACACTTAAGAGTGTTGGCGTAAAGGATGTTCCCCCGGTACCCAGATCCATGTTTCGTATCTACTAGATTCTAAAGCTCACTAAGTGTCTCCTCACGGAATGAAACGTGAGTACCTCAAACAAATTCCTGTTCCCACCTCAGAATACAGAAAGTGTTTACTGTTATACTAATTAAAAAGGCAGTTTTCTGCCTCAGCCAATTATGTTTCATTCTACATCATTATGTTTTATTTTCCTTTATCACCATATACTTGACCCCCTCTGTCCTTCACTAATTCTCACTCTCCAGTGGGCTACTTCCTCATACTATTATCAAGCTAACCCTGCCAAAACTGTGTGTGTCCCTTTTTACCTTTCACAGTGCTGATTTGTTGTCAGGCATCGCTGTGTGCACCGATCTGTGGGGAATGGTCACTTCCTTGAAAAGATTCAGAACGTAGGAGAGAGATAGACATGAATGTAAATAAATGCATCCCTGATAAAAATATTTTGATAAAAATATGGAATTTGAAAAAATTTGAATATACTTTTCAGGCTAAGTCTACATACAGTCAGAATGTCTGTTAAGTTTTTTTTTTTTAGGTAAGTAGGAGTGAAAAGGGCATTCAGGCAGATGGAGGGAATAATGCACAGGCAGAGCTGTGGACTAATATGACCTCTCAGAGAACTTTACTGACCTGGTGGTGGCTGAAACAGGATGGGATTGAGGAGGAAGAAGCAGACAGAAACTAGCCTCTTGTCTAGATGATGAAAAGCCTTGTAGGTTCGGCTACATGCCCTGGGGTTTATCCACCTGCCAAAACAGAGTTCATGGAGAATTTTTAAATAAGAAGGTATTATGAGGGTCACTCTAGGTGGGATGCTATAAAAGACGGGATCAGTCAGAAGGTGACACCATCTCTAACATACAAGAGGTCCAAAGAGACATTATTACACTTTCCCAGGTCATACAACTCTAAAAGTTAACTTGAATTTTTTTTATTCTATTATCTTTTTGGTGACATACTTTTTTGGAGAGTGACCTTTTATTAAAACAAGATAAAACAAAATGGACCACATACTCTATTATATTTAAATAGCCCCATTGGCATATGAGGGTCATAACTATCTCAACAAAATTTAATTGATTTTAGTGTCAATCAGGGACACCTCCCATTTTGTATTTGGTTCTAGGTTTTCATTCTTCCTTATGGGGCTAGGTGATATTTGACCTGACAGATTCTTATTTCACCATAACCTGTGATCAGTTAAAAGTATTTAATGGGTGCAACATGAATTGGGAGAATGAAGGAAGGAGAAAGAAGAGTGTGTTAGCTTTTTTCAGGAAAAAATAGAATTGATAGGATACATATAAGCATAGAAAGTAAATTATTTTAAGAACTAGCTCATGTGATTATGGAAACTGGCATATTCAAAATATGCAAGATAGTATAGCAGGCTGGAGACCCAGGGAAGACCTTATTTTATAATCCAAATCCAAAGGCCACCAGGCTGAATAATTTGCCTCCGACTTGAGGATGGTCATTCTTTCAACACTTCAACTGATTGGAGTAGGCCCACCCATGTTATGTAGAGCAATCTTCTTTCCTCAAAGTCCATTGGTTTAAATGCTAATCTCTTCCAAAAACATCCTCATAGAAATATCCAGAATAATGTTCTTCCACACAACTGGGCACAGTGGCCAGACAACTTGATACATAAAAGAAAAAAAATAGTTATCATTAAAAGGAAAGTTAAAAATAAAAGCTAGAGAAAAGGGTGAAGTGTGTCTGTATGTAGAAGTTGTGTCCTGTTGCTGAGTGTGGGCTAAGCCTGGAGGTCCCGTGGAAACACTTGAAGCATGGCCAATATGCTAAAATAAATCAGTAAAGCTTAATATTATCTTAAGTTTTAAATTAGCTTGAAGATTGAGACAAAAGACAATGTTCTCCCTACCTGAATCTTTGTATGCTATACAAATATACTATTGCTAGATTAACTTTCCATACCAAATAGAGAAATATTTTTGTTGTGGCTTTTCAGAGCATACATACTTTCTTTTTTTTTTCATGATTTCAATGACTTTTTTATTGTTGTTCCAGTACAGTTCACTCCATTTTCCCACCACCACTTCCCCCCACCCTCGATCCTATCACTCTTTGGCTTTGTACATGGATCCTTGGCAACATGTTCCTTGGATACATGTTCCTTGACAGCCTTTCCCCCTTTGTCCTCCATATTCCCCCTTCCTCCTCCCTTCTGGTTACTGTCAGTTCTTTATTTCAATGTCACTAGTTATATTTTGCTTGCTTGTTTGTTTTGTTGATTGGGTTCCACTTATAGGTAAGATCATATGGTATTTGTCTTTCACCACCTGGCTTATTTCACTTAGCATAATGCTCTCCAGTTCCATCCATGCTGTTGTGAAGAGTAGGAGCTCCTTTTTTCTTTCTGATGCTTTCTTATGTCTATGAAAAATAAAATATTTTTGTTACCTTAACAATTCATGAAAATTTTCATGGGAAGGATTCAGCTATGTGATAACCAGCCAGGCCTTGCTCTAGTACCCAGTAATGTACTAGTGTGGCCCATGTAGCTTTAGAACACTCTTCAAGCTATATTTAGAGCTTTTCTGAATATAAAAGTTTGATCATGTATCCCTTTATTTTTACACTTAATTTTCCACTTCATCCCCCCTCACTCTCTACTTCAACTAATACCTCCTGTCAGAAGTCTGTGTATCTAAAACTTTCCTCCCTTGCCTTTGAGGCCTTGAGGGATCTCCCACTAAAATGTACCTTAAACCATTCCCTTTTCTTTACATCAGGTTGACTGACCCGTAAAAACTCAAGTTCTTACAAAGAGGAGGAAACTTCAGGCCTTAGTTTTATAACTTCTGTGCTCTAGGGACTTCCTGGAATAAAGGAGCTAACTAAAAGGTGAACCAAATGCCTACATTTTCACAGAGCCAAGGGAACAATTTGGAATTTTTTCCAAAGAAAATTGGGGAAGTAATCATTTATGTGGGAAACTTTCCTATACTCAGATTGACATTTTCTGTTTGATGGGATGTCTTAAAGTAGTATACGTGGGAGGTAAAAAAATCTTTTGGAAATAGGAAGTTATTTAAGATAAGAAGTCAAATGAGGGCACTTCCCATAGCTTATCAACATGATTAGGACAATATTTGACCATTGATAAGATCAGTAGTCCAGTGTTCTTAACTTGTTTTATTTATTTTGTTTTAACTCAGGAGAAGATTTCACTTTTCCTTGATTCAAGAGTATGGGATAGCCAATTATCAGGAAACATGAAAGTGAAATTAAAACTGTATAAAGAAGTTTTCACAATGGTCTAAGAAAAAAGAGCCTGTGAGAATATAGATAACTCTCAGACAGATGAAGAATGAGACAGACTCAATTACTTAAATAACATCTTTCCTAACTGATGAAAAAGGGCATTCTGCCAATTTCTACTTGAGACTTAGGGGAAAATGATCTTTCTTATTCAATATAATTATTTTCAAGATTCCTTGATGAGGAGGAAAAGTTTCTGAAAGATTAAAATGAAAATAGAGATCTTTTAAAAATATATAAAAAGTGAGTTGATAGCTGAATTGTTCTTAGTCTTTCCTCCTTCATTGTTCTGGAAAGCAGTGATAAAAATGTGGATATGACTAACTATTAGGAAAATGCCAAGAAATTGCTATCAAAATTCTGAAATTTTAATTAAAAAAAATAATGGATTATAAACTGTCTTGATTGTCCTCCCTTTTTGATGTCTTACATTTTAGTGTGTTTCCTTTAAGTGGAATTATATGTAAATTATCGATATTCAGAATATATTTGCTAAATTCACAAAAATAAAATAAACTGACGTAAACTCATAAATTCTGACCCATATTTCTGGAACCAATACAGAATGATTCTCAGGTAAAGAAATACAGAAATGGATGACCATAAATGATAATTTGCCTTCTGATTTGCCCCAGTCCTATTACAGTGAGAAGCATATAAGTACAGAGCCATGTTTGCAAGAATCCCAGGGTGTTCTTCCCATGATTTGATTTGTCCAGTCAAGGCTAGTCATAGTTTCCTTTGCATTTATTCTGTGGCTTCTTTCATGGATGGTCTGGGATTAATAGCTTCATCTTCATCTTCATCCTCATTTATTTCTGAATTGTTCAGCTGTAGAAAAAAAGAGGTCCTCTTCCTTGCATCAAAAGTAATATCCAGTCCTACTGGCAAAAATCAACACAAAATGATGAAGACATAATTTTCTCAAACTTCAATAGATCTTTGTTGCTAATGACCAAATTAATTCAACTTTCTCTCTCCCTTTCTCTCTCTCTCTCTCTCTTTCTCTCTCTCTCCCTCTCTTTCTCTCCTTTCTCTCTGCCTGCACTCCACTTACTCATGTTTTTTAGTAAATAGTTGGCTTAGTCTTTGACTTAAGGTAGGAAAGAAATCACCTCTCAGCTAATAAATAGCTGTTGATAATAATTTCCCTTCATTAGAGGCAAAGTTCTCTTAAACCAATAGCAAAGGAGAAAATGTAACTTAGCATTGCAATTACCTGACTTCCTCTGATGGTCTCTTTTTGGCATATGTCCAAATATCACAAATTCTTTTCTAAATTTATAGCTCAGTTCCAATTTTCTAATTTTATGTAGCTAATACCTTCATAATATCTCAAGTACTCTTTACTCCCTCAGTCACTTACAAGGGGGAAAAAAAGGGAAATTATATTCAAAAGGAGAGTATCCTTTAAGGAAACTAGCCAGTTAGATAGTGAAGAAATTTAAAAGCAAATTTAAAGACTTAGAAAGTAATAAAAAAGAGGAAATCTTTACAAATAGGTATTGTATCATAATGTTTTAGAGTGCTTAAATGGATTTAAAGAAATGGACGAATCAGTAGAGTGCATTAAACAGAACCAACTAATACGATTCCTAGTCTGAGGATAGATTAAAAATAAAAGCTGCAAAACCAATCTTTATTTGTTTGGAGAGTTTCAGATTAAGGGAGAACAACTGTAAAAACATCTCCAGTCAGCTGGAACTACATTTCCATCACCACAGGGCAGCTGACACTCATCCAACCATCTCTTCTAGGACATCAAAAAAAGATGAGCCTAATCGCTTTAGCCTTGGCTGGTTAAATAGTTAAGTGCAGGGCTGTGTCTTACTGTGTGTAATGGAAAAATGAACAATCTTGTGATGGAATTGAAGAACAACATCTTGATAGGACTTCCCCTTCCAACTCTTCCTGGCTATGCGGAATGCAAGAGGGTCGACTAGACAGTTCCACTCTCACTCTTCAGCTTCACAGCAAACAAGAGAGGCTTTTATGAACTGTGTAAAAGGAAGTTATTTTTTTTTAAATGAGAATACTAATCCTTCTGGGGGAAATAAAGCTTCTAGACTGAAGCTGGGTAGTATTTTTTTGAATTAAAACTGTAACAAAGTTCAATCTCTTGAGACAGATTAGCCCCATCATAAGTGTAAAATTGACTGATCTTCCTCATTTTGCTAGAAATGAGTCCCTACTACCCCACTGACCTTTTCTATTCCATTTTTTCTTCCTTGATGTTTTCATGGTTGCAATTATAGTTGTAGCCATACAGTGCATACTTTCTTACAGTTTATTCCTCTCAGTTTTCTAATACGATGCCCCTCCATGATTCTTTTCTTAATAAAATGGGCAATTTTGAAGAGGTAACTATATGACTATATGTCAAAAGTTCTGAGCAGCTGTGACCATCGAAGTGCTATAAGAGGAAACACTTTACCTTATGTCATTCATTTCCTCAAATCTTTTCACCACCCCTCCCAAGGTATTATTTCACATTTTTATAATGCTATTAAGTTATTCTTTTACAAGATGCAGTATTGTATTTATTGTATGTGGTTTGGAACTTCCTACTTAGCTTAGTAAATTATATCACACTAGTGCTATCTTTTCTTGTTCTTTTTTCTGGCTATACTTATTTATTTCCATTATTTTACTCTACCAATGTTCCCATAATAGGATGAAAAACTAGTTATTGTTCATTTCAGATAAATATCCATATCCTTATCACAGATAAAAGGGAATATAAGAACATAACTAATTTCCTTGGACATAAAAGTAAAATTCACTGTGAAGAATTCTGAATGGATCTAGAAGAGAGAAAAAAGATTTTTCAACTTTTCATTAATAGTAAATGAAGTGTTTACATAAATGACATCTTTAAAGCAGAAGGTACCTATACCCACTGATGACTTCAACATCTCTGAAGACCTAATACTGAAGGTAAAATTCTCCATTCACATACATTTGCTACAAAAGTGTTCGTCAGATTCTGAAATGATGCAAAAACATTAAAAGTAACTGTAAGGTGAAACTGATTCAGTCCATTATTCCAAAGAACTACAATTTAACCCTGAACAGAATCTGGGAATACATAATTATATGAGTATATTTTACAATGCTCTATGACTGATATGCAGTCAGTTACATGCAAAGGGGTTGGATGGCAAAGGCTCGTGGTATGAATTACCCATGAAAAATTTGTCACACTTATATTTTTATGGCTTCCTGAGAGAAGCAGGGAAGACACTTTGAAGTGACATATCCCAGAACTATGGAAGTTTAAAACTCTAGCCAAATAAACAGAGTAGCACAAAGCTGTCATAAAACTCTATGGGAGACCAGAGAAGGGTGGACTTATGAACTGCCCCCACATGGAAAATGGGCTGGAAGATTTGAGATGGCTAGACCTTCTCCTTGGATATTGATTGCTTGTTCTAAGAACACATGTCTGTTGTAGTCTAAACCATTTTATTTAATCCCATGGGGATTTTCCCTAAATTCTTTAAGAAATCTGTGGAGTGTTAGAAAATAAATTGCTACAAACATCAGAAAGATAATGTTAACCACTTAGTGATTTGATAATCTCTATTTTAATGTAAAAAATACTTGGAGAAAACCTTTCCCTTCTTGATAATGATATAGGGGAAGAAAGGGGGAAAAGTAGAAACAATGGGAGGAAACGCAGTGGTGAGATTCCTTTCTGGGTTTGAAATATCTGAAAGTAAAGCAAGTTATTACTTTACTTGTCAGAATAAGGTATGATCTCCATAGTAAAATCACTTGTAAGAAAAATAAGAAAGTAAAATTTAGAATAAAGTTTAGAATAAAGTATGTGTCAGAATAAAGTATGTGTCAAAATAAAGTATGATTTCCACAGTAAAATCACTTGTAAGAAAAATAAGAAAGTAAAATTCTAAGTAAGGAAAAGGGCCAAAATATTCTCTAGGTAGGATTTCAGAATCTGACATGGTAAGCTTCACAATTTTCCTTTTTCTATTTTTTTAAAGATTTTATTTATTTATTTTTAAAGAGAGAAGGGAGGGAGAAAGAGAGGGAGAGAAACACCAATGTGTGCTTGCCTCTTGTGCACCCCCTACTGGGGACCTGGCCCACAACCCAGGCATGTACCCTGACTGGGAATTGAACCAACGACCCTTTGCTTCACAGTCCAGTGCTCAACCCACTGAGCCACACCAGCCAGGATGCATTTTTTCTTATTACTTTGACTATGGCCTGGGCATATAAGGATCACAAAATAGAAACAGACAGAGGGAAATGTAGATGGATATATAATTGTGCCAGGCAAAATATGCACTTATAGAAACTCATGTATTTTAACTTATTTACATGTGCATAAACAATAAGAAATAAGAAATTTATGATTATTACAATTTTTAATTCAAATTTAAAGAATACATATTTGTGAATGAGGGAACTAGTTGATTACAGAAGGTTAAAAATATATTTACATAACTTCTCAAAAAAAATTCACCTGGCCTTTGCATACAACAAACAGAAGATACAGCAGAGGAAGGGTTCTGAACAGATACAAACTAGATTTAATTAAGGTAAAAAGAAGAGAAAGAGAGAAAGCAAATAAAACTCATTTTTCTTCATAGATTTTCCCACACAGAATATTTGTATGAGCAGTGGTTTCCATAGGTATCACTCAGATCAGGTGACATGGCAGTGCAGAGCAGCTGGTGTCTGAATTCAATGTTAGTGACAGCTTTCTCATTTTTATGCTGTAAGTGCTTCATGATACTGTGCCTTTTTTCCTGGACCCTTAGGTAGAACTGGGTCTCAGAGTCATTCATTACTGACACATTATTACCGTTAGCATATTGTTTGTGACAAAATCCAAGCTTTCAGTTATTAGTTGTATTTGAAAGAATTATATTTGAGAGAGAATATATTATAATTAAGAGAAGAAATATTACTAATACATTGCTGGTAACAGTGTGAAAGATATACCATTAACCACAGAAACAATTAGGTTAGCAAGTTCAAGTTTAACCATCTGTCACTTTTAAAACACATTCCTGAGATAAAACAATTATGATAGTAATAATAATTATTATTGATCATGAACAGCACCACTAGTGATAAGAACCAAAGAAAATCCACAAGGACCCACTGATTTAAAATGTTGCGTAATTTTCATGGGGCCAAGAGGCCAGAAAGAAAGACGTCTACAAATCTACTTAGCCAGTCCTAGTGAGCTGTCTGGCCAGGAGCTCTGGCAACCATTGAAGAGGTTAGCCATATCTCCTGGTTGGAAAAGAGACAGAAAGACTCTGGGTCCTGATAAAACTGAAAGAAATCTTATCAAGGAATGAGAGAAGTCCACATCACTCCTGCAAGGGGATCCTATCACAACCTGAGATAGTTCTTCGACATCATACTCTAACAGCAAACAAATTATAAATATTGAAATTTTAAAATTTATTTAAAGTGTTTTTTTTTATTTTTTATTGTTTCCACTGTTGTAGCTGTCCCCATTTTTCCTCCTTTGCCCACCTCTGCCCAGTCCCCACTGCCCCACTAGGCCAGCACCACTCAATTGTCCATATCCATGGATCATGCATATATATTGTTTGAACAATCCTTTCATATTGTTCTTCCAGTTCCCCTCCTCTTTTCTCTCTGACAGCTGTCAGTTTGTTCTGTGTGTCTATGACACTGTTTTAATTTATTTGAAATTTTTATTTAGTTTACTGTTAGCATCTTATTCTCAGATAAGAACAATTAGATTTATACGATTAGTTTAAAGCACAATGTTGTCACCTCACAAAGTCTAGTTAGTATGAAAAACACCCTTAAGAGGCAAATATCTTGATTGTGCCCAACACTCTCCCTGAGGTTCACCATATTGGCTGTGCCTTATTATCTATTCTCAGAATATCTCTTTTAAACACTGAATAGTGACTGTGAGAGCTTAGTATGTTGGGGTGAAGGAAATGGGGTAGCAAAGTATGAATATTCGGATAGAAACAAGCAAGTCAAATCCTCTTGTTAAAAGGTGACAAATTTATAAACTGCTGTCGTATAAGTTATTATAAGTTAGTTTGAGGGGCTGACTACCTCAGCCTCTCTAACTTACACATTTACAGTTAGAAACTCCCAATTATAACCTCAATTATTGAATGTTTGACACCAAACACAGTGCCATTTTCTAGATGAGCCTTTTTCTCTTCATAGAAGTTTTTTTTTACTTTTTTAATTGATTTTGCTGTTACAGTTGTCCCATTTTCCCCCTTTACTCCCCTCCACCCTGCCCACCCTCTCCCACCCACATTCCCCCCTTTAGTTCATGTCCATGTGTCATAAGTTCTTTAGCTTCTACATTTCCCATACTATTCTTACCCTCCCCCTGTCTATTTTCTACCTATTGTCTATGCTACTTATTCTCTATATCTTTTCCCCCCTCTCCTCCTCCCACTTTCCTGTTGCTAACCCTCCGTGTGATCTCCATTTCTGTGGTTCTGTTCCTGTTCTAGTTGTTTGCTTAGTTTGCTTTTGTTTTAGGTATGGTTGTTACTAACTGTGAGTTTGAAGTCTTTTTTTACTGTTCATGTTTTTAATCTTCATTTTCTTAGGTAAGTCCCTTTAACATTTCATATAATAAGGGCTTGGTGATAATGAACTCCTTTAACTTGGCCTTATCTGAGAAGCACTTTATCTGCCCTTCCGTTCTAAATGAAAGCTTTGCTGGATAGAGCAATCTTGGATGTAGGTCCTTGCTTTTCATGACTTGGAATATTTCTTTCCAGCCCCCTCTTGCCTGTAAGGTCACTTTCGAGAAATCAGCTGACATTCTGATGGGAACTCCTTTGTAGGTGACTGTCCCCTTATCTCTTGCTGCTTCTAGGATTCTCCCCTTCATTTTTACCTTGGCTAATGTAATTATGATGTGCCTTGGCGTGTTCCTCCTTGGGTCTAACCTCTTTGGGACTCTCTGAGCTTCCTGGACTTCCTGGAAGTCCATTTCCTTTGCCAGATTGGGGAAGTTCTCCTTTATTATTTGTTCAAATAACTTTTCCACTTGTTGTTTATCCTCTTCCCCTTCTGGTACCCCTATAATTTGGATGTTGGAATGTTTAAAGGTGTCCTGGAGGTCAATAAGCCTCTCCTCATTTTTTTTAATTCTTGTTTCTTCATTCTTTTCTGTTTGGTTGTTCCTTTCTTCCTTCTGGTCCACTCCATTGATTTGAGTCCCAGTTTTTTTTTCCCATCGCAGTTGGTTGCCTGTGTGCTTTCCTTCATTTCTCTTATGGTAGCCTGCATTTGTTCATCCAATTTATGTCCAAAGGCAACCAATTCTGTGAGCATCCTGATCACCAGTGCTTTGAACTGTGCATCTGATAGGTTGGCTATCTCTTGGTCTCTTAAAAAAAATTGGCTCTAGGGATTTCAATTCTGTTTGAGCCATCTTTTTTATTTTTTATTTTCCTTTGGTCTGGTTGCAGGTGTTAAGTATGGGCAGCGGAGCCTTAGGCGTTCACCGGGGCAGGGCACCCCAGTTGCGGGGTTGTGACATTGTATGTGGGGGCGGGGTCTGAGAGGGAACAATGGTGCTGGCTCCACTTTCTCTAGGACTTTAGTCCCCTTTGTGGCTTCCCACAAGCAAACTGGGCCCCCCGGCACTGGCTCCCGGGCGGGTGGGCTTGTGCACTTTCTCGGACCCTGTGGGTTTCCCCGAGGAGTCTTCTGTGAGGCTGAGAGAATCTCCCCGCCTCAGCTCCCACAGGTGTTTTCATTCGGTGCTCTTAGGCTTTGTTTCCCGGTGCTGGGTCCCTGGGCTGCGCGGTCTGTGTCACTGCTCATTTTCGCTTAGTTTGCACGCGAAAGTGTGGCTGCGGCGCACTGGGGCTGCTCATTGCCTCCCGTGCCCAGGGTCTGCCACTGGGTTCGCCAACTGCCGGTCTGCGCCCTGTGCGCCCGCGTCTGCCAGGCACCGCTCTTTCCTGCCTGGACCCCTTTACCCCCCTCGGTAGGCCTCTGACTCCGCCCCTTCTTACTGGTCTGGATGTGTGGTAGTCAGACTTCCGTTCAGTTCATTTCTCTCTGTTCAAGTTGTTTCTTGTTTCTCAATTTTTGTTGTTTTTAGTTTTGGTTGTGCGAGGAGGCACCGTGCGACTACCTATGCCTCCATCTTGGCCAGAAGCTCTTCATAGAAGTTTTTAAAAAGACTCAAATTTGGACCTCCCTGCTTCCAAATTATTTTTTCTCTTAACAGCTAAGCTATTGCTCTTAGGATTCACTGTGGGTTTTTTTGTTTTGTTTTTTTATTTCATCAAATGGTCTAAAAATTCTGCTATCAACATTTTAAGAGCCCAAGCTAAGGCTCCATAGTTTAGTCTGATATCTCCTTTGTCTGTATAATGCAATCTGGAACACAGATACATTAATCATGGAAGGATTTTATTTGTGTTTTATTAAGTTTAGTGAGAGGATAATATTTTTATAAAGTACAATTGTGAGTACAACGTGGCCTTTGTTCCTATGAAGGTTTTATAATATGCTGGAGAAGACAGACATGAAAATGGATAATTCTGTGGATGCAAAGGTTTGTCATAGAGCTCTGTATATGCTCATAGAAAAACAAGTATAAAACAAGATAGAAAAGTAGAACATAGAAAACAAGATCAGGCTAACTGCTTGAAGACATTTGGGGAAACTTGATAGAAGAGCTAGCATTTAGACTGAATGTTGAAAAGACAGGCATGTTACCTTAGAAGAAAAGTGGGAAAACAAAAAACAGCCACAAAAAATGAAAATATTTAATAATAATTATAGCTAAAACTTGAATATTTATTCTGAACTAGACCCTGTTCTAAGCACTGTAACTATTGCCTTATTTAATCCTCCCAACGACCTAATAAGGTAAGCACTATTTACCCCACATTACAGATAAGAAAACTCAGGGAAATGTAAAGCAATTTGTTTACAAAACTTTTAAGTAGTGAATGAGAAATTTGACCTATGTTGATACTCTCCAGGGCCCATATAATGTGTTTAATGAGCTATAAGTTGGCATGTCCAGAAATTAAATATATACAAAGGGTATGACCAGATTCATAAATAGACTTATATGATATACCTTGTCTCATCTTCCAAGCTAAGGAGTTTGGAGTTATCCAAATGTAGTTGATGAAGAACCATTAAAGAATTTTAAACCAAGAGAATTTTCTTTAAATTGCTCTGGTGACATATGTAGATTGCATCAAAGGAGGGAGAGACATTAGAGAGCAACAGCAATGGAAAAGTCAAGAGGACACGGCTCCAAAAGAATCCCCTAAAATGCATCAAGCCCAATTGTCCCCTTTGTATAGTGAATGAGGACCGAAGACCCACAGCTTTATGAGGGGACATCTTGTGATTGTGCCACTTGGAACTCAGATGAGAAATCCATGCTGGAAATAGAACAGTGCAGAGGGTAGGTGATTGTGTTGATTAAAAATTGAGAGGAGTGAAGAGAGAAAGGCTCAACTATTTTCTTTCTCAACTTTTAAGCATCCTCATTTATTTCCCCAAATGAAATAAAAATCTCATTGACTCCATATTGTTTTCTAGCTCTCACCCTTTTAGCTGTCTTTCTTTTCTCAGCCAGGCTGCTTGAAGGCAATAAAATGACATACTCATTCCCTCCCCACCCCCATCCTCACCTCCCATGCATTTTCCTACCAACCAACATGTGCTCTCTGCCTCCAAGTCTCCACAGAAATGACTGGCAAAGGGTAGCAAAGATGTCTTTATTGTCAGAGCTCTGAGACACTTTTCAGCATTTATCTTCCTGGATGCCTCTGGTCACTCAGTATTTTATAAGTTTCATTGCCTAAATATCAAGGGGGACCTCTTCTCCTTTCCAAAGTACACATGTATTAGGTTTTTTTCTTTTTTTCTTTCTTTTTTCTATTAAAGCAGTGATGGATAAATTCTAAAGTTACGAAGAGAGACCTTAGTCAGGAAAGTTTTGTTTACTTGTTTGTTTTTTTTACCAATTCCATTTATTTCATGGAAATACCTACACACTTCCAGTTTTCTCTGCCCTTTGCTGATGATGTAGCTGTCCTCAAGCTAATTTGCAATTCAAATGGAGCAAAAGCTACCTAAGAAAAGTAATTCATCCACAGTCAATCTCCATGAAGGCAGCCTAATAAATGCTCTCCCTCATGAGGCTACCAGCCTCCCTCTTTCATTTTACAGATGATTCACAATGATGTGATGATTTTGCAACCATTTTTTAGTGTTTTCTGGGGGCCCTGAGAGGGGGGTTTCCTCTATAGTATAACAAAGATAGCATGAAGAAACAAGGATGCAAAAAATTCTTGAGGCAAAACCTATAGATAGAACAACCCTATGTTTGCAGCTTCTTCTTACTATATAATTGTTATAAATTGTCTATGCAGAGTATAATGGACCAAGCCTCATAATCCCATACTCTTCCAGCCAGTTCATCAGTTTCTGATGAAGTTTCCAATGAAAGATACATTGTTCCATGAAAAATGTCTCTCTGAATTAAAACTGTACAAGGATTCACTGACACAATTTTGATGACACTATTCTTTTATGATTATACATCAATTTTCCCCATCTCTTTTCTCCACACCCTTAAAATTGGTGCTTCTTGTGACATTTTCCCTGACCCATTGATCTCCTTTCCCTCATCACCCTGAGTGAGGTTACCTCATTTTGATTCCTCATACTCACTATAAAAGATTTCCCCCAACCTCAAGAAGAGAACAGTATAATCAAAAAAACATTTAGCATAGGAGAAAAAAGAGTTTGCCTCACATCCAGATGACGTGTTCCAGAGATATAAATAGGGTTTAATTACATATGTGATGTCTGTGAGTTTCAGTTTCCAAATCAATAAAATAGAAATGTGTATGTCTGTAACTTATCTGGTCTGAGTTCCTGCTTGAGATTTGTCAAATTCCACTAAGCTTAAACATTTGAAATGATTTAATGAAACTAAGATACCATGAATACTACCCACTGTTGATACAAATGAACAAAATTTATTTATTGACTGATTAAAATAATTAATTTAATCACTAGATCTATAAATTGGCCATCAATTTTCCCAGGGGGAAATGATTCACACTGTACAATTACAAATCTGAAATAGAAATTGAGTTTCATTCTTATAGATTCATCTGTTTTGACAACTCTGAGTTTCCCTGGTAAAGTCTCCACAAGTTTATATCTCTCTCTCCATGACCTCTGAAATCTTCTAAGCTGAAAAAAAAGAAAAGAACCAAAAAAAAAACAAAGTGTCTTTTACATACAAATACCTACATGGGATTGTAGCTGTGATTGTGGAACTGGTTTTATCTGCCAACTATTCCCTGCAGGAGGCTTCCTAATTGATAATGAGCTCCTTGGGGAAATATGATTTCAGAGTGAAAATTAATAATCATTTTTTGATGATAGCACTCAATTTTAATAAGTCACCTAGTATACCATGTGTTATATTTCATGATAAACTAATCCTGAAAAGGCAAATTTACAAAAGAAAAAAAAAACTTTTTTTAGTTTGATAGTGCACATGTAAGCAAATCAATAATTATTGTGACCTACTTTTTCTAGAACACAAAATACCCATATGTGTTTTCTAAGACAACTTGTTGAGTTTAAAAGTATTTCAAAGTAAGAACTCGGTCTATGTAGGGCAGGTGTCTCTTAAATCCTGACTCATTGGTATATATGCTGACTGCTGACATTTCCTTAGAAGAGCTTAAGAGAGTCTTCAGTGAAACTTAAAATAGTAACATAAACATTAATGTTAAAAAAATTTAGGTTTACAGATTCATCCCAAATGAGTTCTCAGTAATTTTTAAAACCCACCTTTAGGGTAGTAGATAATTCACTGGTGATAAAACTTTTTATTAATAAATAATTCAGCAGCCAGAGAATGTAAAAACATCATTTGTATTGTAGCTGAGTGTTTTGTTTTCTAATTATGAAGCTACTGGAAGGCTTGCTGCTCCAGGGCTGAGTGATTTCACCAAGTTTGTTCTGTGGTTCCCTATTGTTGCCCTTGCAAAGAACATTCCCACAGAGCTGGCTCAAAGACAATAAACACGGTAAGTAAAAAGAAATGACATAATATTCAGATTCAGCACTGATAAGGGGAGCTTTTCCCAGGGGCTTCGTGGGACTGCCGTGGGAGGGTCAGCTCTGCTGCTTTTTGTGTTAGGTGCCTGGAAGGAAGCGTCCGCAAGGGCGGTTTACTGGGGCCTGGGGTAGGCTCCGCACAAAGAGCCCAGAAGTGGGTTGGTCCCTCCCTGCCTCTGTGAAAATCAATCCAAGGAAGTCTGATGCCATGGAGCCATTTCCTGTCCACTGTGTGGGAAATTTAACTGAGTGCAAACGGCCGGCAACAATGGGACAATATATTATAATAAACAGGAAAAATAGCACTGGCCACGGAAATCAATGGCTGGAGTTCATGAAGCATTCATAAGATTGACAAGTGAATAAATTAAATCCAAAAGGTTAGGACACTGAAAGAGAAGTTAATTTTATGTCTGCCCCGGAGCTCCTTTTTTCAGACTCAAATTAAGACTGTGTATAATAAAATGAACATAAAGTCTTAGAGGTACAAAAAAAGGCTTCATTAAGACCTACATCACCAGAAAACTAGAGATTCTTTTATAAAAGTCCACTTGCACGTATAGTCGTTGCTCATGGTGCATTAATAACCCCCCTCGACAGCGTGACCAAAGACTTATTTAAATGAGTTTTTTGCTTTAAATAAACCTGCTCTCAGCAACCAACCGTTCATCCAGGAAGTGATGTGACACCCCAATACACTGAAGGAGTTTACTCAACCGAAACCGAATGGAGATGTGAGCAACTCAGCTATTTAATTTCAAGAACCCAAGGAAAAGCCACATGAGACTCTCCCAACCCCCCAGATAATTGTAAACAACAGAACATAACTAACTCTAAAGCAGGCTTTAGTTCAATAAATAATAATCTATCCATTTCTATGCCATAGTAACTTCCCTTTTTAAAGTTTTAAAATTTAGTTTCTTTTTTAATAATAAAATGACTTTAATTAGAATTCACCACTGAACCTTGGTTTTGCAATAAAGCATCTGACACATCAAATTCTTTCTCCTAATTGCTATTAAAGTTAGAGCCGTTCTTCAGTAGACAAAGCAATAAATAGCTGAGGATTTTGAGACAATTAATTCTTACCCAGGCTTTGCAACTAACTTTCACTCCATCACAGTTCCTTTGACAATTAAGCATGAATCTGCTCCATAATTTATGGACATTTGTTTTAAGTTGTTACAAAGCATGAAATGGTCTGGTGAGTGCTGTTAGTGAGCAATTCTACATAAGCTAACATTTAGAAGCTGTATCTCATGTGCCTTGCAAGTCTTGTTTGGGCCTCAAAGATAGTGTCTTTGATTTTGGACTAAGATGGTTTCTATCAAGGGTTACTGATTGGGTCTAATATTTTGGAAAGTTATATGATTTTGTCTTAAGTAGAATTAATACAAGAATTTATAGTCTCTTAAAAACAGTCTTAAGTACATTATAGTAGAAAGATAATATGGGCAAGTTAAACTGTTTTCACTCTAAGATAAAATGTCCACTCTATTTTTAGGATGTAGTACAAAGGGTAAGAAATAAGAAATAACATTCCTCAGTCTACTATTTTAAATGTAGTAACAACTTAGCTTTTTGTTTGTTTGTTTTGTTTTGTTTTTTAGGTTTGCCCAAAAGGAGGGAAAACAAAGTAAAATTTATTTGTTTAATCCAAATTCATTCTTAAACATTCAGTTCAAAGGCTGATAAAACACAACTGAAGTAGCCAGCAGAGGGCAATATATAACAGTAGAAATAGTTTGTTTATTTGAAAGATAAATCCTGTTAGTTCTACTAGACCTAAAAGAAAAAAAGAAAAATTACAGTTTTACATAAAGCAATTTCTGACCAAAGAAACAAAAATTCTGGCATAAAATATATGTGAAAATGCAGGAGGAGGACTTCAAGGCTTCCTGGCAAATCCACTGGGTTTTGGTGATATTCCTCAGGAAGCCTACCCTTCGCACTCGTGACTGCATTTTCTCTAAGCAGGCCAAAAATAGTAATTGACTTCTTCATCTCAGCTTTTTGTGTAATTTAGATTCGATCCCACTGAGCAGCAAAAAAAAGTCCACGAATATGTTCCGAAGAAAACCCAGGGTGCTTTCAATGAATGTTAACAAGCAATAGCAGGCACCTGGTGCCAGAGGCCTGGCTGGTCAGCGTGAGGGGTGCCGGCTTTACTCCCCACACAGAGTTTTTGGCCTGACTACATCTTAGTCCCTGCAGAAGGGTGTAGCGCTCTCTCCCCACCCCCACGGTGTGCATTCTTCCTCGTCTCTCTCCTTTCTTCTCTGTGTCTTAGGTTTCACATCTCCATTCCCATACTTGAAATCACTAGAATACTCTCAGTGGCAGGCAGAGATTCCACGGAAAACCCCAGTCCTCAAACAGTATGTCTAGTTTGGTCCTCTGGGTACTGTACATCTTTTAATAGAGTCATTGAAATTAAAAATAGAATGCTTTCATTTGGAGCTCAGGCGTTGGCCCTCCTGTCTCTCCTCCTTCAATGTGTCCAAGGGCACATTTTCCTGGGTCTCCTCCCACACCAGCCCCACCCTTCCCTCGACCTCTCTCTACCCCAAACACAATCACCCGCCACTCCCTTTTTCTCCTTCGCATTCTTAAACCATGGAATTGAATTAATAATCATAGTGGCCTATTGGGCACTGACCTTTCGTACATTCTTTTGCAACCCACCCCCAGCATTCCCCTAGGTGCTTATGCTCCTGTTGATATATCATTTTTTATTGCTCACCTTTTTTTTTTTTTTTTTTCTGTTCGTTAGGGAAGCAAAGGCCAAAGGCAAAAGCTGACTATTAAAAAAATCAGCGAACGCGAATCAGGGTCTGAACTAAGAGCCCAGCTGTTGCATAACTCCCAGAACTCCAGTCAATCAACCCCACTTGGGTGAGTAAGACCTTGGTAATTTCAGTAATGAGTGGGTGGGTTCACTTTTTAAAATTCATTGTATTATGAAAAGAAAAAAAAAATAGTTCTTAAGCAGCAGCATCGCCCACTGAAATTGACAGGAACTGTAAGTGCTTAGCTCAAAGGTGTTTCCTTGCCCTCTCAAGAGAATTTAAAACTTTTCTCTTTATATACAGAATGTGAATTTGTTGGATGGCATATTAATTTACACTGAGAGCTGAAACATAGCAAGTATTTTCAAATATTTCAAATTTAAAAAAAAGGTAAGACTTTATATTTTTAAAGAAATACATGTTGCCATCTGGGTTTTTCATATTGAATTATAAAGGAAAGAATATTTCAAAAATCTAATTAAAGATTGTATGATTTCCAAGGGTAACACAGAATCTCAGCAGTTCTTACTACCCACTGTCCACTTCACACCGCAACTGAACTTGACTCAGTCTTTGCAGAAATGTTTTACGCTGAAAAAGGAAATTCCACAGTTTACTCCATAAACAGACCCTACCTTAGGGAGAAAAATCCTTTGTTGAGAATGGTATTTCTTCTCTTTATCTCTAAAATGAAAAGCCTAAATATTCGTTTTAATCCTCACCCAATGACATGCTGATTGATTTTAGAGAAGGGGTAAGGAAAGGTGAGAGACAGAACCATCAATTGGTTACCTCTCACATAGGACCCAGCTGGGGACTGAACCCACAACCTAAGTTTGTGCCCTGGCTGAGAGTTAGACCTGAAACCTTTCAGTCTATGGGTCGATACTCCAACCAACTGAGCCACATCAGCCAGGCCAAGAATCTACATTTATATTAAATCATATCTAATGTGATTTTCCAAATCATTATATCACTACCAGTATTTTCTATTCTGGTCAGTGTTCAGAAGGCTGATTATTTTATTTTTTTTTTAAATTTCAAAACTTAATTATTTTTATCCATCACAGTGAAAACATGTTGCTTCTCAATGTTTAGTCTGAGATTTATAGGCAGGGACCTTGGGAAGTGTCTGGCACTGGCTCAGAAAACTGACCATAAGGCCAGCTTTTGAAGGAATCCCAGAAACAGAATCTCTGGCAAGCTTTCATTCTTTACTTTCAAATACCCCAGTGATGAAGAACTCAGTATCTGGAATAGAGATTCATTCCATTTTTAGAGAGCATAATGGTAAGGCAATTCATTCTTATATTGAACCCAACTTTGCTCAATTTCTATTCATCCTAATTCTAACTTCTGAGTACATATCGGTGGGGGTGGAGGGAAATGAAACATTGTTTTTCAATTGTATTTGAATAAAGTTCTCATGTCTTCTTGAAAATTCTCTAGGCCAAACAGTGCTGGCTCTGTCATTTTGCATAGAGCATCATAGCAAACCTTATCAGCATCCCAGTCTCATTTCTCCGGGTGTATGTTCATAAACTGTGGCTAGAAAATGAACACTATCTGCTGAGTATGGCCCAACCAGCACCGAATGGGAAGTTTCATTCTTATTTACCAATAATTCTTTAACTTTTGAGTGTATAAGAATTATCTAGGGAACATTAAAAATGGGCACTCGAAACCCTCTGTGTAATTCTGAGATACTTAAGTTGCTAGGGGCCCAGAATGCTGCATTAAGAAGAAAAAAAGCCAGGTTTTATGTGGATGTACTCCTCAGCATATACATTGAGAAACATTTCCTTAAGGCAGTGATTTTCAACTGGTGTACCAAAAGAATCTAAAGCATGCAATACCTGACTGTTTAGCCAGGGGCCCTGAGCTCTTTTCCCTTAGATTGTCAAATTAAAAAAGAAAAGACAACAGCCAACACAACAGTTGTCCATTGTGAATGAATCAAAATGATACCTAATTTTTGGCACATCAGTCAAAAATATAACATATCTTTTGGTGTGCCACAGAATTTTAGTAATTAGTTGATGTGTGCTATGAGATGATAAGGTGGTAAATTGCTGCCTAAGGGGATTGATTTTTTTTAATCTGGCCTCAATATTATTCCTTTTTTAAACTATACTATAGACTCATTTTAATATTACAATGAACTTAAACAATAAGTTTTCTCACACAAACCATTTCAGAGTCACCCATCCTGCTATTGTATAACTAAGTTTTAAGGCTACAATTCATAAAAATGCATTTATCCTTATGTAGGGTTGCCAAAGTAAACACAGGAAGCTCAGCTAAATTTGAATTTCAGATAAACCACAAATAATTTCCTAGTGGGACATACTTATACTAAAAAATTATTCATTTTCTATACGAAGTTCAGATTTAACTTGGTGTCCTATATTTTTATTTACCAAATCTAGTCATTATAACCTCATTGGATTTACTGTGGTTAGACTTGATTGTTCTAGTTTTGCCTGCTGAGACCATTTTGGATTATAATTGTCTTCAAATAATATTTTCAGTCTTCACAAATACTGTTCCTGTTTCTATCAAGTTATATTCTCTGTTTATGTAAATTCCCAGAGACAGGCTCAGAGTTGATGTTTGCTCACCCTTTGTAAAACAAACAAACAAACATCCAGCACTGTGCTTTACACAAGTGATTATGTACAAAGTTTTCATCTTTCTTCACTATCCCCAACCTTCTCCAACATCCATGATGGCTACTTTGTTTTCAGTTAGAGCATAAATAAAAGGACACACAGCTTGAAGTCAGTAGGCCTGAGTTCAGAAACTGGCTTTTCCATTTACCAGCCGTTCAAACTCAGGCAATTAATAGACTTTTCTGAATCTCAATTTCCTCATTTGTAAAATGGGGATTCCTAGTATCATTATGATAAGTTAATAAGATGATGCAGAAAAAAACCTCAAGCCTTGTGCTTAATTATTTCTCAAAAAAAAAATTCTTTATTCGTCAATTTTTAACTAGTCATGGTAGCCTCAAGTTCAAATAGGCAGAAATAAGCACATAGATCACTTTCCCATGTCTTCTGACGTCATCGTAAGCATAAAAGGAAGTAAACCCATGGCCATGAAGAAGAAAAAGGTGTCTGATGCGTAATAGTCCTACCAAGGTGATCAATTCATAAGATTATTTAAATGCGTAATCACTGCATTGTACCCTTGAAACTAATATAATATAATGTGTCAACTGTAATTGAAAAATAGTTGCTTAAAAAATAGATGTAGTCATCATCATTTAAAAACATTGGGGAAATGAAAAAAAAGAGAGAGAGAAAGTCATCATGAGATATATGTTACCAATGAATTACTGGAAAACAGAAAGCCAAGACTCTGGGCATCTAAAACAGAAATAAGGGAACATAGTTCATAATACACTCCTCTGTGAAGGGCCCCAGGGAAGGTGGAAAGAGTCTGTGCATCTGCACCTAAGGCTGTGAAACACTAGGAAGTTGGCAGGAACAGAAGAAATGAGCAAAAACAGCATGGCTCACAGCAGAGAAACCATGTGAATATTTATTTCACTGAAGATCTTCTGTTCATAGGTCACCATGGATTTATTATCAGTAAAATGACAATAGAGAAAACAATGTGGGTACTGGCAGTCCAAAGTAAAGCTCTACTTGTTGTGACATTTTGTCTTGGGTGTCAGGAGGAGCTTGCAGCTGTCAGCAGGCTCTCTGTGCATTTATGTTAAAGAAAAACAGGCTATTTCTTCTTTTCACTCATTTAAGGGTTCTCAGTTAGTCTGACTCACAAGAAGGAAAAGCCGGAAGTATGTATGTGGAGGTAAATTTTCTTGTATCGCAGCAGAGAAAATCTTACCCAGATCCCCAGTCTTTCAGTCTTAAAAAGGAGACAAATGTCAAGGAGGAAGCTCCTCAAACAAGACAGAGAGAAAACAAACAAAAACTGAACCCAAAATAGAGAACAGGCTGACAGTGACCAGAGAGGGTGGGGAATTTCAGGGGAAAAGGGAAAGGGTTTACAGGGACAAGTATAAAGGACACATGGACAAAAACTAAGGGCAGGGGTGGAAATGGGAGGGAGGTGGGGAGGGCTGGGAGGGTGGGGTGGGATGGGAGTAAAAGACAGAAAACTGTATTTGAACAACAATTAAAATAAAATAAAATAAACTGAACCCAGAAAGAAACATAATTCAGAGAATAAAGAAACCTAAAAAAGAAAACTTCTGTAAGTTGGTGGTTGCATTTCATTTTTTTTGCTTGTAGCTGTTCAGATCTCCCTACACCATCTGTTGAAGAGGTAATGTTTACTCCATTTTATGCTGCTGCCCCCTTTGGTGAATATTAATTAACCATAGAGACTTGGGTTTATTTCTGGGCTCTATTCTATTCCATTGATCTATATGTCTGTTCTTATGCCAGTACCAGACTGTTTTGATTACCATAGCCTTGTAATATAGTTTGATATCAGGTATTGAGATCCCTCCAACTTTGTTCTTCTTTCCCAAAATTGTTCTGGCTATTCAGGGTCATTTATGGTTTCATATAAATTTTTGAAATGTTTGTTCTATATCTGTTGGTATTTTAATAGGGATTGCATTGAATCTATAATTGCTTTGGGTAATGAGAACATTTTGATGATGTTAATTCTTCCAATCTATGAATATGTCATATGCTTCCATTTGTTTGTGTCTTCCTTAATTTCTTTCTTCAGTGTTGTGTCATTTTCTGAGCAGGTCTTTTACTTCCGTGGTTAGGTTTATTCCTAGGTACTTTATTTTTTTTTGTTGCTACAGCAAATGGGCCTTTTTCCTGGTTTCTGTTTCTGATATTTCACTGTTGATATACTACAATGCCTTTGATTTCTAAATATTGACTTTGAATCCTACTGTCTTGTCAAATTCACTTATTAGGTAGAATAGTTTTTTTGGTGGAGTCTATAGGGTTTCAAAGTATATTTTCACTGATATGTCTCCTAGAGAAAGGGACATAAAGGAAAGAATAAACAAAGAGGACTTCATCAAAATAAAAGGCTTCTGCATGACTAAAGAAAACATCAACAAAATGAAAAGGAAACCACTTGTATGGGAAAATATATATGCCAATGATATCTCAGACATGTGTTTGATCTCCGAAATATAAAAAACACTCACAACACTCCACTCCAGGAAGACAAATAACCCAATGCTTCTTCAAGGAGGACATATGCTTCTTCAAGGAGGACATACAGAGGACCCAGAGACATGTGAAAGGATGCTCAGCATTACTAGCCATCAGAGAGATGCCAATTGAAACCACAGTGAGATACCATTTCACAGCAGTCAGAATGGCTATCATTAATAATCAACAAACAACAGTGCTGGTGAGGATGTGGAGAAGAGGGAAACCTAGTATAATGTTGGTGGGAATGCAGGCTAGTGCAGCCACTCTGGAAAACAGTATGGAATTTCCTCAGAAAAATAAAAATGGAACTGCTTTTGACTCAGCAATTCCACTGCTGGAATTCTACCCTAAGAACACTGAAACACCAATTCAAAAGAACCTTGTGCACCCCAATGTTCATAGCAGCACAATTTATAATAGCCAAGTGCTGGAAGCAACCTAAGTGCCCATCAGTAAATGAGTGGATCAAAAAACTGTGGTGCATTTACACAATGGAATACTATGCAGCAGAAAGAAAGAAAGAAGGAGCTCCTACCCTTCACATGGATGGATCTGGAGAGCATTATGCCAAGTGAAATAAGCCAGGTGGTGAAAAACAAATACCATATGATCTCACCTATAAGTGGAACCTAATCAACAAAACAAACAATCGAGCAAAATATAACCAGAGACATTGAAATAAAGAACAAACTGACAGTAACCAGAGGGGATGGGGAAGAGAGATAATGGGGGGAAATACAGGAAAAGTCATCAAGGAACATGCATAAAGGACCAATGGACAAAGTCAAATGGGGTAGGATCAAGGGTGGAAGGTGGGGATGGGTGGGGTGAGGAGAGTGGTGTGGGGAAAATGGAAACAACTGTACTTGAACAACAATAAAAAAAAGAAAGAAGGAAAACTTCTCATTGATAAAATTAGAGAGATTTGAGTAAGTGTTCTATTTCTAAAATAGAAACAGAATTCTATGAAAAAAATTACAATGAGGACAGGAAGGAAATTTTATATCACTGGCAAAACTGAAAAAATATACCAATAAAAGTGACAGAAAATAAAATCTAAGAAATCTTGAATGTGGAACAACATAACAGAAATAGAAAACACGAAAGAACATATGCAGCCTAGAGGACAAATCCAGGAGCCACAATGATCCAATAATACATCTCATCATAAACTAAGAAAAGAAAATAATGGAGAAGAAATTATAAAGGCATAATAGAAAAAGAATTCTCCAATTCTAAAGAGTCGCTTGTCTTCAGATCAAAAGAATTGGGGTGGGGATTGTCTTTGGGAGCAGGGGTGGAACAGGGCATGGGAGAGCAATGGGGGGGGAATGGGTATAGCTGTAAGTGAACAACAATAAAAAATAAATTAAAATAAAAAGATAATGAGTATAAAGCAAAATAGATGCAAAAAGAAAAACCCACATCAAGATATTGTCTTATACATTTTCACAAAAGTGAAGTTAAAATCCTTAAATACATTTGTAAAGGGTGGGAGCGGTAACCAATCAAAGAACAAGAGTAAAACTACTATCAGATGCCTTATCAGCAACACTGGTGAAAAAGGAGGTAGTGGAGAAATACTTTTAAAACCTAATGGAAAATTACCTGGGACTCAAATTAATGAACCAAATATGAAAACACATTTTCAAAGGTTAAGAGACCTATAAATTTTACCTCCCATAGACACTTCTCTGAAATTTCTTGCAAATCTAAACCAGCAAAAGCAGATGTGGAAAGAAACCACACACAAAAAAAAATATATATTGTGGGATTCAGGAACCAATGGATCCAAAGCAAAAGAAGGTAAAAGTCTAGTCCCAGGACAAAAGTAAGACAAGTATAGAGTGTATCTAGAAAGAAAGTGGTTTAGATTGGACAATTAAAGGAAAAGCATGTAATTATAAACCTAAAGGCAAAAAAAAAAAAAAAACCTCTGTTAAGTGAATGGTGGTCTGATTAAAAAACAAACTAATAATAAGAACAAATACTTGTAGAAAGCTAACGATATAACAAACACTTTTAAATAATTTTATTTATACTGATTAATTATCCCTCACAAATAAATGAACATCATCCATATTTTAGAGATAAACTGAAGCATAAACAGTTTAACTTGATAAAGTTCCAAAACTAATGTATGGCAAGTCTGGGCCTCAGCTGCAACAATACGACTCTAGATTTATGCCTTTAACCACTGTGGTATATTTCCTATCTAAAGTGGATGATGTCACTATTGATTTTTAACTGATTATTTCTGTAAAATGGGAATATATTTTTAAGTCAGTGAAAAGGAGATTCTCCAGAGAAAAAGATTAAGATGGAAGAGGGTAGAGTTCAGAGGCTAGGCAGATTGCCTTATTATGTCAAGAGAAAGGGGAGATTGCACAGAATTGAAGGTAAGTTTTTTGTATGTTTTCCAGAAGATGATAGTATTTCTATCTGATTGCTACTTTTTCCTTTGTAAAGTGAGAAATGAGGTCATTGGTCAGGAATGTAGGACCAAAAGTGTGCTCAGAGACTTACTAGGAAGACTTTCAAATCATTCTTGTGCATAGTGGAGTAATGGTTGACTAAAGGAATCTAGTAGGATTGCCAAGCAGCATTGCAGGTTACTGATCATGAATTTCAAATAGGTCCACTCTCTCATGATCTATGGCTTTCTCCAGAAGCACTCAACACCTTGCATGCAAACAGAGAAGAAGGAGATAATTGGGTCTTCTAAGGTAGGTTTTTGGTCAGACCAGTTATAATTTAAAAAGAGAGAGAGAGAAAGAGAAAGAGGGACAAAAGGGTTGTGGGTATTTTTGTTCATGAAACAAAAGCAAGATTATCAGAGAAGTGGAAAGAGAAGGCTGATGGAGAAAAAGTAGAAAGGTTAATGGGTAGAATCCTCAGCAACATACAGGAAATGGTGTGGTGGAAGTGGTTTAACAAGTTAGCAGAAGATAAAGAAAATTTTTGGTCTAAAATCACTGCTTTAATAATGACTTTGGAGGTGTTTACAGTTACGTTTCACAGCAAGCTTGCCAGTGTGACTTGGGACTGACAAGTAGGGCAAAAGTAGACATGGGTGAGAGAGTCAAGGATGGATAAGTGTCCATATGTACATAAGTTACCCACACTGATTAGGTCTTGGTGAAAAGACTCTAAGTTATGTGCAAAATCTTTGATACTTTTGAGGTTTAGAAAGTAGATAATAGCAATAGAGAGAAAGAGATGGTAATTCAGGTGAAATGTTTTGTGCTTTAAAAAAAACAGGGTTTGTTGTTGCTTGGTTTTCTTCTTGTAGGTGGAGAAGAGAGGAGTTGTAATATGAAGGCATCAGTGGGGTGCTAGGAGAAAGCCAATGCCTTCCTCTGTGTCTGAAGTCCATGAAGTGTGAGAAAATACGCAGCAACTATTTGTGCACAGTAGGAGAGATTATGGTCCCAGGTGAAAAGCAGGTAATAATGCAAAAAGTTGGAAAGAACAGGAGAAGAAATTTGAAGACACAAGGCACCAGCATTAAAAAAGGCTTTGGGAGGTGGTTATAAGTTGCAAAGCTGGGCACCAAGGAAGTGACAACTACTAAGGGCGGAAGAAGATGACCAGGGCTTCACTTAAGGCATTGACCAATGAAGACAAGGAAGAGTACTATGGGCTTTGATCACATCAGACTGATTTGGGTGGGCCCTGAGCTTGATATGTCTTTAAGTCACAGAAAAAAAAAATATGTACTTTCACCTACAATGCTCTGAATTGGCATGACTTGCAAATTTGTGAAGTGTTAATTTATGAGATTTTATCATGACTCAGGATAAAGTAAAATAATCATGGAGCAAAGGGACATAAAAAAAAGCTCAGCTAAAAATACAGAGTCAACTGAAGAAATCAGTAAGACAAGGTATTCAAGTAAAAGAAAAAGGAAAACATCAAAATATGAGTATTTAAGAAAAGTATGGAGCTCTCTATTAAACTGAGAGCAGAAAGTATATTATTAATTTAATGACAACAGAAAACTAATGGGAAAGTCAAAAGTAATGTTCAGTAATATCAATCCACATTTTATTTGTGGGTAAGAGGGATGATAATGTATACCCATGGTGTTTTTATTTTATTTGAAATCTCATAAAATAGTATCAGTGATTTAAATTTAAGACAGTGACTTAAAGACAATTAGGGAAACAATAATTTGTTGGAAATACATCTTACAGGAAACTCAAAGTCAAAGGTGATGCAAAATTTAGAAAGTCTGAAAAAATAAGACTCAAGAAACTATACAGGATGGACTAAAAGGTATTTGTGTGGAGAGTACTTTTCTATAATAGCTCTATTTTATCAGCATTATGCTTAGGAAAATTAGTAAACATCCAAACATTAGTACCAGGAAAACAATCATCAGATGCAGCAGGAGCCATTGCGGTATTTGCAAAGACCCATAAATATCCCCAAGTGCTATTAGTATGACAGTGGAGGGGATGAGTGCAGGTTATTCTGACGAATAGATGCATATTCCAGACACACCGAATTGGTTTTAAAATATATCATCCAGGGACATCAGATGACATTGGAGACAGGGGAGCTCAGAGCAATATAGAGCAAATCATAAGAACGATGGAATGTAATTAAAGCTGATGGTCAAAGGTGTCAAAGGGCACGGAGAGGTTCAGCAGGACCAGGGAAAGGCAATAATAACAACATTGCTTTCAAGATTCTCATAGGTCACTTCAGACAATGCAAGGACACACAGAGAGCAAGACTCAAATTATGATGCATAGCAAATCAATTTTGAGCTATGCAATAATGAAGATAAACTGCCTGAAACAAGATTTATAATTATCAGCAATGCCAATAGCAAACTGTAGTGATTGTTAGGACTTTATCTTTTTATCTTGAGGGATGTAAGAATTTGTAAATATACACTGAATCAAATCAACAAAAATTATATGTATATGTGTACACACACACACACATATACAAATAGAGAGAGAGAGAGAGAGGGATTGAACCTACTATTGAGTCCCCTTCAATAAGCATTAGTGAAAGCCAACTGCATGCCAGGCATTGGAGATATAAAGGCAAATATGAGACAGTGCAGGGTCTGCAGTATAGACAGGGAGAGAGATCATGAAAATAATCAAATTATTTTGTAATGTACAAGTAACTGTATGTGTTAGGTGTAGAGTATTCACAGGCTATCATGGAAGGGCTATGGTCAGGAAGTTTTTCCATGAATACTTGGTATTTTTAAAAACACAGAAAGATGAGGACTTCTAACAGGAGAAAAGGCGCGTGCAAACAGAGAGGATCATGGAGTGACAGACGTACTGTGATCAGGGCCCTCCTTGGTATTTTTGTCTTGGTGGAGGAGAAAGTTCCACGAGGCAGTAGTGAAGTAGGAGGTAAGACAGGAAAAGCAGGCCTGAGTCAGTCATGGGCGACCTTGTGTGTCAGGCAGGGAGGAGAGACTGTTTTCAAGCAATGGAGTCAGTGAAGGGACACATTATGGAGAGCTCTGTTTTGAAGGGTCATTCTTGTGGCAGTGTTGCCGGAAGACTGGACAGAAGCAAGACTAAAGCAAGCTCCCTCACCAGCTGGGGATGGGGAACACTGGAAGTAAGAAGTGCTCCTCAAGTTTCTCCTCTGACATTATAATAAGAAGAGCTACAAACTATTAATTACTCCCGTATGCTAACTGCTCTGCCTGCAGTTTCTCATTCACTCTTCATAACAATCAAATGTCTCCATGTTACAGACCTAAAATTCTCGCTGAAGCTCCGAAGAAGTAAACAACTTGCCAAATTCGTCAGTCTAATCTCTGGAGAGGTTCTAAAACTCACTCTCTTTAAACCACATGTGCTTAAGAGAATGTTCTTCCTGAAAAATATGTAAAACTGTAAATTAATCTGACAGTCTGTAAATAAATTTATTTTGGTGAGGAAAGCAGCCCATTCCTCTTCCCATAATTTCCATTTTATGTCTCATGCTGGACCACAAACCATTTCTTGCTGAAATGGTGTCTTGAGTTGACCCTTTCTAGGCTGGAGGCTCCAAAGTGCAGGGTGTCCTTTATCTCTTGACCCTAAGTTCTCAGCAAGTGCCTGACACGTAGAAGATGCAATTATTGGTTGAATGAATAAGGAATCTTCTCTAAATGGCTATTTATTCCTATAAAAGGACATTTGCAATGGTGGCATGTTAGTTAAGGTAGTGATTTCAGTTCTCAAGAGTTAATGTCCCCTCATAAAAGGATAGGCTTTCCCTAGAGGAAAATAGAAGATGCTGCCTTCATTGAAGGAGCCTGATGACCAAGCTTTACCTAGAGAGTGATAAAGAAATAAACTAGTACAAATCTTTGTTCATTAATCTTTTATACCTAATATAATCATTAAATATGCTCAAAACCAAAACGTGCTATATAAATGCATTTAAAGACCAAGATATTTTTAAATGCTTAAGTAAAGGTTAATTTTTTATCCTTTGCTTACTCTAACATACAGTTTCATATAAGCATCATGGTTTTTCCCATCCCTTTTTAAAAAGTACACTTCTTAACCAGGTGTGAAGTTGGATTTTAAGGGTCATGTCCCTTCCACTGCTCACATGCATTTTAAGGAGCCAGAGTCATGGGCAGTAGACCAACTTGTTATCTCAGGACTCACCAGTTTCTTACACCTGTTACAGTTTCCATATCACCCATACTAGATCTACTCAGCAATTGAGGCCACCTGTGCTAATTAAATGGTATGTCTCTCAGTGGACACATCCTTATCATCCTAGAATGTGTTTTCCCTTTCTTGGCTCTGCTCACTACTAGGGACCCAAGCGGGCAGGAAGCAATTAAGGTAACCAGAAACCACTCTTATTCCAGACTAGAAGACCCCTCCACACCTGACTGCCTCAAGGGATTTTCTGTACTTTCTGCCTCTTTTTTGTTTGTTTATTTTTCTTTTTGAGATACCTCTCTCTGTGTTTTTCTCTTTCCTGATCAAATCTTTATTTTACAAGCAATGCCTTTTTTTACTAGCTCCCTTATAATCTATAAGTTTTTACTTACTCAGTGAAAAGGACTGTATCATATTACAAAGAATAGAAGTTTTTAAAATCAAACCTAAAAAGGATTTAAAGCATATATTTTCACAGATTTTTCTCATAATCATTTCACATATATCTTGGGTAAATAAGATTCCCATCTTTTCCTCAGTAAAGCAGTTACATTTCAAAGGAGTCAACTGCATTTCTATTTTTTAATTTGATTTATTTATATTAAAACAACAATAGTTAAAACAGTTAACCCATCAACTATATTTCTAAATATATTTTCCCAGCTGACTGATAGAGGGAAATCAGTATCACCGCAAAGAAAAGTTGAGAGTCTGAAAATAGGAGGCTGCCATTACTAGAATGCTGTTTACTCATCAGGGGACAAGGGATCTCAGTCTTCCTTAAGAATCTGCATTGTAAATAATGCAGCAAGAGCATAGCAAGAAATCATAGCTCTTCATTTTTCCTTCTTGTCCCTCTCTATATACAAAAATAGATGCTAGTGGAACAAAGGGATGGAATTAATGTCTGATAATGACAAGCCTAATAGCAAAGAGAGACCCAAAATCCTACTGTCATCAGAAGAACATTATTTGTTCATAACCCTCGTAGGGCATTCTTGCCACGACTGCTTCTGATTGTCATCGTCTTATGTTTTCTACTACTCACCTCACACCCATTTCAAACACTGAAATTTAGTGAGCAATGTTCATGCCCTAGGGACTCTAAATACCCTAGAATAAATGACGGCTCACCATAGGAACACTTTCTTTATGCAACCAATCGATAGAAACAGATTTGTACAACTTCCAGGAGCCCCAGGCATTCTGTCTTGCCCCCCATCTACTCTCCATCTTCCAGGCTATTTCTTAGCGATTCTCTCCCCAGACGGCTCAGTGCTCTGAGAAATGCCTCACCAAACCATGTCTCCTCCACCTTACAAAGAAAGCAAGAATTAACATCCTCAATGGCAGTATTCAAATCATCACTGTGATCCAACATTCAAAACATGGCATTTCAAATCAGAAAACCTATATGTTAAGTTCGGTCCTGTACTCATCCCCGCTTGCACATTAGAATCATCTGGGAAACTCTAAAAGGAAATAACAATTCTAGGCCACTTCCAGAGATTTTTATTTAATTCCTGTATGGTGTGTCCTGGGCATCGGCATTATTGAATGGCGTTCTTTATTATCCTAACGTGTAGCACCACTGGGGACATGTGCGTGCACACCCATGCACATGTACATGCACATACATCTGTGACACTTGAAGACAAGCACTTCTTTGAGTCTCAAGTTTTTCATTTGCAAAATAGGGGCTATAATTTCTTACTTGTCATTACAAAATACAGGATGATTAAACATGCTATATACTGCATGGGAAGCACTTTGTAAAAGATACATCACTAAATTTAAAATATTTTTATAATAATAATTCCAGGTAATTTTTTGACTTATTAACTCTTCTTCATGCTTTTTTCTATTGCTATTTTTCTTCCCATCCCAATAAGCTATAAGGACTTTGTGTCTCCCTGCCTTGTATGTATGTGTGTGTGATTGTTTAGGGACAAAACATAGGTTTCAAGGAATTCAGATGCCTTTCCAGCCAGGCTTCTTGGAAGATCCTAGATTCCTAAAGAAGCAGAAGGTCAGGGAGTCCAGGTGTTCAAATATAGCTTCCTCATGGATGGAGGGAGACTGTGAAGACAAGTGCCCACACAATGGAAGAAGGGTTGTAGGTCTAAAGTGAGGGCCACATATTGAAGTAATACCTCCCAAGCCTGTCTAGGATTATCTTAGAGCAGTGTTCATGGTCCCACACCTCGGTGATGCAAAGATGCCCAACCTGTAGGATGGAAGCCAGGGAATGTGACCCTGACAGTTGCAGCCACCAGAGCTTGCCTGGCTGGGCACTGGAGAAGCCGAACTCACCACTTCAAGGTACACGCTCACTTCATTGTGATTAGAATTCACATCCCTACCAGCCTGAAAGGATCCTAGAGCAAATTTTTTGAGTTATGGAAACAAGGAAATTTAACTATTTATTATGCAATGCTGATCCTATATTATAAAAATTTAGAACTAATAGTTATTCATGTAACAAAAGTTTAACAGGACCCACCAGGTACCTCATAGCTACTGTATTAGTTTCTAGGGATAGCCTTTAAAATCAACAAAATAGTTTAGGGATCATAATAATAAAATTGGTAATAATATTAATACATTTGTTCTTCCCACTTAAAGGGGTAAAGCTCAAATGAGGTAGTATGTTTGAAAGTCAACATCTGCACTGCAACCAGAATGAATTGAGAGATTGTGGCTCTGCCACAGCCAAATACACACAAGTAGGGTAGAACCGAATTCAGTAACTTTTATACAGCTATAAAATGAGTTTGAGGGAAATTCAGAATACTAAATAGTAAATGCCTTCAGTATTAATCATTACTTGATACCAAACTGTGGGTAAAATAGCCTGCGTGGGGATTTCAAGTTTAAATCAGAGCTTAGAACCAGCAAAGTTGTAAATTGAAGTCAAAGTGATATCCATCCCACTTGTAGGGTCTGGACTTGGAGCCCCAGTGTGACTAAGAGACTATGAAAGAAAGCTCAATCCGTCTCTTATAGTTTTGAGGAAAATTGTCCTGGTTATCTATCACTCCAGATCTCATACTGCAGCCAAAAATCTCTGAATGCACAAACTCAGCCTTTTAATGATGCGATCCAATTTACTTGGAGTAGAAAATTGTTTCTATAAAGAATAAATAGGTGGCTATAAATAACACAGGAAGGTTTAGAATTAAGTTTATTGATGGCATAAATCAGATTTATTATATGAAGGCTTTGTGTTAAGTTTGGAAACAATCTGTATATTTGATATTTAGAGTACTTATAATGTTTAGGAAAATTTAACATCCTAGAAAATTCAAAAGATTACTTTGAGATTATAGTTTTTTAAATGTAATTGAGTAACTGATTTAGACTTGGAATTTTAAGATGAAAATTAAAAAATAATTTTACCAAGTCTTAAAATAATATTAAAATAGGTAAAGCTGGTAAAGTCACCATGATTTCTAGAATAAATATTAAGTTTGCCAATTTGTATTGTTTTATACTCTTTGTCTTTGCCCCCATTAGGTATAGAAAATATTTGGCATTTATGGAGAAACACTAAAGCATTTCTAATATCAAATGGGAATATTCATCCTCTTTCTCCAGGTAATGTTTTACAGTCAACATGTTTGCTCTTTTCTAGAGTTTTGGAGGCAAAATAATTGAAAAATGTCATTAGACCAATTTTCTAAATATATAAATGAAGAAACAGACAGAGAAGTTAAGTGCTTTTCTCTAACTACAGAGCTATTTAGTAACAAAACTAGCAAGAGATTTCATGACCCTCCAGTTGAGTATTTTCTCTATAGTATCACCAGCTTGGCTTACTGCTTAGTGTGAAGATGTTATTCCGGGGACATATCATTGATAGTGTCTTAGTATAAACACAATAGATAGTTCTTTTTTTCCAACCAAAGAGAAAATATTTAGGTTATTCCAATTTCTACATCTGAGAATATTCCTCTTCATGTTTATGGTAATTCTCTCATGTGTACATAGGAAGAAGACTGTTACCCTAATCAAACTCCACCTATTTCTTTCCCGAAAGCATTAGAAAACCACACTGGTCTGAAATATGTATTGTTTTAGCTACAGTTTATCCATCATTAAAAAATATTTTCTCACCCTGGCCAGTGTGACTCGGTTAGTTGGAGTGTCATCCATACACCGAAAGTTCATGGGTTCAATTTTTGGTCAGGCATATATGAGAAGGCAACCAATTGATGTTTCTTTCTCACAATGATCTTTCTCTTTCTCTCCCCCACCCTCCCTCCCTTCTTCTTTCTCTAAAAAGTGATGAAAATTTTGTCCTTTGGTGATGATTAAAAAAAATACTTTCTCCATGTCCAATATTCTATATTCAATGTCATAACCGTAACAAATAACTTATTCCATATGAGATTTTTGTGAAGTGCTTAAAACACAGACTAATCCTCCTAGCACCTACTGGAGAAGTATCTTATGGTACAAGCACAATTCGACGTCGTGATCTAAAGTGTTAATACTTCTCTCAGGGTAGGTGGAAAACAGCTTATGCAGAGGAAGAAATCTGGCTCACTGTTGACAAAGCACTCACAGCTCTTTGGAAAAGTGGTATTGTGCAAATGCAAAGCTGTTATTATATAAAAGCATTCAGAGGATAATATTAGCCATAATTGTATTAAATATTAATATTAATGCAAATGGTGGCTAAGAGCTTAAAGAAGAGCTGTAGAAGTCAATAACAAATGGAACAAAAGTGTACAAAATTCATGGTTTTCTAACTATGCATACCTCAAAAACCCAACAAACTGAGGACTAATAATGAATTGCTAGTAGTTCATGCTGCCCATCTTTATTAAATCTTTCAGCTAAAGTAATTTAAAAAAATGTTAAAAACCAAGGTTATCAAACTTTGTTTTTAATCAGCATTGAACATCAGACTTTAAACTCAATTTACTTCATTTCCTATGTGATAGCTTTTTGATATGGCAAATTGGGCAAGCTAAAACATAGTCCTCAGTCATTCAACCAAACAAAATCTAGGGATTTTGTGAAATTGATTAGAATTCCTAATCAGTTGGCTTTAAGCTAATCAAAAAGGAGATTATCCTAGATGGACCTGACCTTACCAGGTAAGACCTTTAAAAGACAGTTTAGGGCTTCACTGGGCTTGAAGACTCCATGATTTAGCTCATATTCATGGTGCAATTCTCTTGCCATCTTCCCTTCTTGATTTCTACTCTAAGGAATGATTTGAGCTTGCTTAGACAGCCCCCACAATTGTGTAAGCCAATTCTTTGCAATAAAAGGAAATCTCTATTCTCTATCTCTATTTCTCCCTGTCCCTATCTTTCCCACTTGTCCTCTCTCCCTCCATCTTATTGGTTATGCTTCTCTGGATAAACTTTGACTGATAAATTGTATTTTTCAGGAAACACATATGTGGATTGTTGGACTTTCATGGTAAAAGAATGTATTCTAAAACATACATATTTATTTTGTACCCATTGCACATTAAGGAAAACAGTTATTTATTTTGTTACCACTGTAGGTAACAACCTGTCATTGATTTTGGAGGATATAGATGAGTTTTCAAATGCTTTTAAATTGGATTTCAAATAAAATTCTAAACACAGTAAACATTGGATCCCAATACATTGGCCTAAAGCAAAGATTTGGAAACAAACTAGGGCACTGGGTAAAAATAGAAAATGGCTCCCAACTCCTTATATCCTTGAGGTCTTATTTCTTCTGTCCATTATATAGAAATCGCCCATGAGTGCACGCGCGCGCACACACACACACACACACACACACACACACACATAAACAAACAGCCCAGAAGAGCATAGCAAAATGTAAGATTGGGGTTATCCCTTGACAAGCCTTAAGAATACTGAAAAAATTTTTAAATAAATAAAACTATAAACTAGTTTAAAGTTGAATAAAATCATGAAATTAATTTCACCTGGTTATAATAATTATCTTTCCCATTTCTCCTGAGCAGCTTTTGATGTCTTAACAGATACCATACATTTACCCTTTTTCTGGAAATATATCTGAAGGAACACAAAACACTAATTTGAAAGACCATAAGCACTTCTGTGTTCATTGCAGCATTATTTACAATCACCAAGACTTGGAAGCATCCCATGTCCATCAGCAGATGAGTAGATGAAACTATGGGACATTTACATAATGGAATACTTTGATGGACCTGGATAACATTATGCTAAGTGAAATAACCCAGTCAAGAGAAAGACAAATACCATATGATTTCACTCATTTGTGGTATCTAAGGAACAAACTGAACTGACAAGCAAAATAGAGACAAACTCAGAAATAGAGCGCAGGATGATAGCTAAGGGGGGAGGGTTAAGGGGTAGAGGATTGAGCAAAAAGGAAAAAGGACTCATAGACATGGACAACAGTGTGGTGTTTGTGGGGGACAAGAGGGTATAAGGAGACTAAATGATAATGGGAAAAAAAATAAATGTTTTGAAACAAAAGAAGGTTAAAAAATATTTTAAATAACATACCAAAAACTGATTAAATTAATCAGGTCCTTCTTATTCTATTTCTAGCTGAAACTCCCCAAACAATAATGTCTCGAAATTGAAAAGCATCAGGGAAAGTAAATTATAATACTGGCAAAGTATAATTAAATATTATAACTGGCCAAAATGGAGACACACTGTGCCTCCTCACACAACCAAAAGAAGGACTATGACACATTTAAAAACAAAAAACAACCAGAATTTCCAGAAAGTCAAACTGTATGGAAGCCCAGCAATCAAGGAGTTGAAGAAATATTCATCCAGACTGGTAGGAGGGCTGAGACAGGCAGCCAGGGCAGAGAGGACACATCACAAGGTGGTGGCTGGCAGAGCAGGTGGCCCCACATTTGAATGCAGATAAACTGGGAGGAAAAACCGGGGAGAGAGACAGACCCTGCAACCCCTGGTTCCAGCAGAGCACAATAAAGTCTAAAAATCCCCAAAAAATCCTATGTGAGTTGCGGCTTTGGGAGAAACTCCCAGCCTCACAGGAGAGTTCACTGGGGAGACTCACAAGGTCCTAGAAGGTACACAAATCCACCCACCTGGGAATCAGCACCAGAAGTGCCCAATTTACTTGTCAGTAGTGGAGGAAGTGACTGTAAGCTGCTTTGTTTTTCTAGAGACCAAGTTTAAATTTGCTAATTCAGCCTGGCTTCATACTTACCCTTGTTCTTATGATTATCCACATGTTCTTAAACCAGTGTTTTGATTTCAGCATTTTCATTGCATTATGACTTTTCTTCCTCAGGTGCCATGGTTGCCTCTGTCACAGAACTCTCTCTCTCATCACAGGTTCTCTATAGTCACAGTTACCTTTCCCATTAGAACCAACCAGATGGATAGAAAGTATAAGAGAGTTCAAAATAAGGAGTATTTAAATCAAAATTTCAAAAACTAGCAATTATCCCCCAATAATTTGTGTATGAGAATAGACTTGCTGCTTTTCTCTCACATACATGGTCCCTACATACGGAAGAGAGGGTAGAAGATCAATGGCCTCTAACCATTTTTACTCCATGCTGGATTTCAGAGCAGATTCTTGCTTTAGGGTTCAGTTTCTGAAACATCTACCTCTGTCATCACTTGAAAAAATATTGACCATAATGATCCAGCCATAGTCTTGCCTGGAAGAGAAATTTTGGAGTGCATGCACAGCTCTGTGGAGAATCATTCTGATCTGGCTGAAGAGGAAATGAATTCTCCTTTCACCAAAACCACTAAAAGGTTTTCCTTTGCTTATTGATGACACATCAAGAATATACATCCAGATCAAATGACCAAAGGTGTAATTTTTTAAAAAATCAGATTGAACATATTGATTGTAGCTTGTTTTCTAGCACAATGATAAATAAAACAGCCAAACTGATGAAAAATATTTCAAATAATAACAGACTTGATTATCTATATTATAAATACATAATTATCACATATCAAGGAAAAAGATATAAGGTGTTAGAATATTGAAAGAATCAAATAATAGTGTTTAAAAAGAACAAAACATAACTTGGAAGTTACATAAAGTCATGTACACAAAATGGACTATTTGCTTAAGGTTAGAATAAAACTGGGGCTGTTCCAATTCCTGTCAAAATGACAAATTAACGGGGGCTGCCAGCTGTCTCCCCAGTACCCAACTCTGGAGATCCACAGAAGTGAGAATAAGTTGATGGAATTGAGAAACTGACATTAGAAGCATTTGCCAGCCCTGCCTCTGGGAAGAGAGAAGGTGGTTATTTCTTGAGATATGTGGGAAAATGGTGGCCCAGAACTGAAGTGAGCCAGGAGCATGAATGGAGCTAGGGGGAGGAAGAGCATTTTCTTTGGGATAATTTCTCTCAGTGGTAACCCAGGGCAGATGATTGCTGCCCATCAAGTTAAAAGCTTCCTGAAGGAAAACAAAAACAAAAACAACAGACCACCTACCGTGGAATAAGAATCTAGTACACATCAGACATTTTGTCAGCAATGTAAGATGCTAGAAGACCATGGAGTGATTATTTTCAGTGTTGATACCAACATTGAAACTAGTATATTTTCCTTTAGTTATATTCTCAATCATATCATTTGCAGAAGTTTTACCAGGTAAAATTCTCCTAAAAGAAGAAGCTTAGAAATAAGAATAATAAATTTAGGTTCTGTGAAATATAATCATTTGCTGTGTTTGGAAAAGAAAAAAAAACAATTTTATGGAAAAGGTGAGGTTTTTTTGTATTTGATTCTGTTTAAGAATGAATACATAGATATTGATAAGTTTAAAGATTAATTAAGAAAATGTAAATAATGATGCACCTTTTAAAAGTTAAGGATACTAACCAAATGCATAAAAATAAAGCATATAATTTTTAAACCAAAAGAAGAAAAATTGATTTAGTTTTTGAAAACAGGAAAGGAGACACATTAAAAAACATGGTTTAAAAACACATAAAATAATGGTATAATAAAACTGACTGTAAGACTCATGAAAATATGTAAATTGGTTACACTCAGTGATCATGACATTCTCAGACTTGTCCTTCAAATGTAACAGATTGAACAATATGTTTTTTACAAGAGACAGTTAAAACCAAGGAATCCAGAAAGTTCCTATCTCAAGGGAGAGGTAAGATATACCAGACAAATGGAAAGCCAAAAGAAAGCCAAGATAGTGGTTTTATTATTATAAAAAATAAAAATGCAAGGTAAAAAAATCATAGCTAATATTATATAATAACAATGGATATCTTAGGATTTTATTATTATAAATATTTATTGACAACAACATTGCCTCACAATACATAAGAAAACAACTAACAAAATTACAAGCAGAAAGAGATAATTCAAAGAAGTTAGTCTTGCTCATAGGGAAATGAAAGTGCATTAAACTTCATTGAGATACTGTTCATCATTTATAAATCCAGTAAAAATCTAAATATCTGACAGTATATTCTATTGGTGAAACCATGGAGAAATATGTACGTTCATGCATTGCTGGTGGGAATAGAAAATAATTCAACACTTGTGGAGAGGAATGTGGCTATATATAGAAAGGTTCCATATGAATTAATTATTTTACCCAACAGTCCTACTTCTTAAAATCTATTTCAAATATACACTGAAAAAAGTACAAAATGAAATTTAGACAGGTACTTTTTTCTGCATTTATTTATAATATCAAAAGTTTGCTAACAAAATTGAAGAAAAATAGGTCAGGGTTTGACTTTTGCTCATTTTTTTGTTTTTTTTTCCAAGAGTTTGGTTCTGTTTGTTTTATTTAAGTATGGATATGGGTATTAATAAGCTTAAAAATCAATGAAGAAAATGTAAATAATTATAGGCCTTTAAAAATTAAGTGTACTCACCATAAGCATACAAATAAAATCTGTTCTTTTTAAATGAAAAGAAAACAGTGTTCATCTATTTTATTTAAAAATAAACAGATCTAATAACAGAACATTAAAACAACCCTAATAACCACCAACAGGAAACTGGTTGAAAAACTGATACATCCACAAGATGGAATACATACAACTAATTATAAGAAGCACTAAAGAGAAACTAAACTCTTTGTAGCAATGTGGATCTCTAGGTTACATTGTTGAAAGAAGCAAACTGGAGACAGTGGTTACCTTGTTTAAACTCTTGAATAAGTATAGAGGAGGGCAATATAATTTTTTTCAAAAGAAACACCTTAAGGATGTTTCTTTTGAAAATGCCCATGGGAGATGCCCATGGGAGAAGAAGAAAAGTAAACTTTCTAAGCAAATAAAATTAAAGTTAAAATGTTATGCTAAGTGAAATAAGCCAGGCCATGAAAGGCAAATACCATATGATCTCACCTGCAAGTGGAACATAAACAACAAAACAAACAAGCAAACAAAATATAACTAGAGACGTGGAAATAAAGAACAAACTGACAGTAACCAGAGGGGAGAGGGGAGGAAGATAATGGGAAGAAAGGGGGAAGAGTCATTAAGGAACGTGTATAAAGGACCTATGGACAAAGACAACAGAGGGAGGTGGATTGAATGTAAGAGGTGGGGGTGGGTAGGGCAAAAGAGAGTAATGAGGGGAAAGTGGGGACGACTGTAATTGAACAAAACAATTTAAAAAGGAACCCCCAAAAATGCTATTGTGTAAAGGTGAACTGGTAATACCAGGACAATTTTATTATGTTTCGCTTCAATAACCATACATATTTTGCAGACTAGAATCAATAAACTTATTAGCATGGCTAGCACCTAAACTGTGGTCTCCCAAAAGAGTTCCCATTAAAAGGAACCTGGATACATAGTGAAATAGTGATACAAGGTCTGGGGTAGAAAGTTTATAAATTAAATCTTTCAGGCATAAACTTCTTGTTATGCTAGAAAGTAAAGAAGTTATCAAAGAAAAACAGAATCCTATTAAAAAGACATAGGAACTGACCTAAAGGTACTTCTATTGACCTTAGAGGGGGAAGTTTGAGCATGAAAAAAAAAATAAAGACAACAAATGGCAATGTATTAAGCATAGAATAGCTCATGGGTTGCTCATAGTAAAATACACACATTGGTTACTCTTGGAGGTTGCTAAGACACTAGCCCATGATTCTGAAAATTGATAAAAACAAATAAACATTCATTCTGATTATATTTTGACAACTCTATTTCATAGTGGAAAATAGTTGCTGAGGGATATTTCTTATTTATGAAAGAATTTCAGCTAATACATGCAGAAGGAAAGGCTGACTTATAAAATCACAATTTTTCTATTTCTAATGAAATAATAAATTTAGGCAACAATGACCAAAGATCTCTGAATTTAAGTTTAGTAAAATTTGAGATGAATGACAAAAGAATAAATAAAAATTCCATATATCTGGAAATGAAGTAGATTATTACTAAATGACTTTTGCATTAAAGAGTAAAATAAGGTACAACATGTCAAAATATGGAAAATGTAAACTGAACAGTAAAACACTGCATGTCCAAAGGAGTGCAGTACAGCTAAAAAAGCATATAGCTTAAGATGAATTATTTGGTGAACAAGAAAGTAAGAAAATAAACGAGCTGAGCATTCTCTTTAAGCAGTTGAAAAAGAGCAAGAGAGAAATTCAAAGGAGCAAGAGGAAAACAGATAATATAGACATGAGGATTAATCAATGAAATAGAAAATTACACCAAAAACAAGAATGATAATGTTCCATGAATTAAGGAACATAAATCATTCAACTGTCTGCATTTGATGTCCAAATAAAAAACAAAAGTATAAGTCAGACAAAATATTTAAAGCAATAAAGTTTAGAATGGGAAAGCACTTCTAGATCTAATACTAGGTATCCAGAGATCAGCCATGGTTAATATAACGAGAATGGTTTGTGCAACATAGATGTAACCTGGCAGCTGAGGACAGTGAACTGCAATGCACATACGTGAACAAAGACGACTTCTCTACTAGCTAGTGGGGAAGGTAGATGTCATTGAGTGAGCATGTGTGCTGGGTGGTTGTCACATTCAAAATGACTGAGCAAGTAGAGCAATGAATCTACATCACATTTTGCGTTAAGCTTGAACATTCCTCTATAGAAACTATTTGGATGATTCTGAAGGCCATGGCTATGGGCAGCTGGTGATTGGCAGCTTCACTGTGACAACACACCCACTCATACATCACATCTCGTGCAGAGTTTTTTGGTAAAACATCAAGTTACCCAGGTGACTCAGCCCCCTTAGAGTCCAGATTTGGTGCCTTGTGACTTTTGACTTTTCCCAAAACTAAAATCACCTTGGAAAGGGAAGAGATTTTAGACTGTCAATGAGACTCAGGAAAATATGACAGGGCAGCTGCTGGCGTTGGAGAGAACTGTGTGATGTCCCACAGTGCCTACTTTGAAGGGGACAGAGACGTCACTGTCCTATGTACAATGTTTCTTGTATCTTGAGTCTTCTTCAATAAATGTTTCTATTTTTTATATTGCATGGCTGAATACTTTCTGGACAGACTTCACATAGCCCAACAATAACCATTGAATTTTTGTTTTTAAATGTTCCCACCTGCTTTCAGATACTGAATACAATCAGGCAAACTGAAAAATTAAAGAAAAGAGCTCCCATAAGACTGCTGTTATTTCAGACACCAGCCAGAGTTCAGAGACTGCATTCACTTCGGACCAGGGGACTACAAATTTGAGGATCTCCATATCCACTCTTAGGCTGAATAACTCACAAGATTCACAGAACTCACAGAAGGCTTTTATACTCATGGTCATGTTTATTACAAGTAAAGGGCATGCATTAGAACCAGCCAGAGGAAGAGAAAGTCACTTTACCATCTGGCATCTATGTGTGATGAAGTGCAGAGTATCACCCACCAGGGAAGCTCACCCAGACATTTGGCATCAGAGGTTTTTGTAAGGGCTCAGTCACTTACTGCCTGCATGGCTGACCTTTATTCTCTAGCCACTTTTGGAGGTTTTGGTTAATATCTTTTGACTCCAGCTTCTTGAAAGGTTGAAATTAATGCTGTGTACCCACCATAACCCCCATCATACGTCTCAATGTTAGACAAAGACTCTCTGATTGGGCAGGACATTCCAGGGGCTTAGAGAGTACTTCCCAGCAGCTGAAGACAATGGCCAGAGATCTCTTTAAGTAAGATAAATTCTTCAGTCCAACTGAATAAGAATTTTGGGAAGTCTGACAGAGAATCCATGTTTTTTTAAAGCTTTTTGGATAATCCTGATAAGACAGACTTGGAAAGTGTTGATGCAGTTAAAACTTTTAGCCTTTATTTTCAGATGAAAAATTTGAAGGCCCAAGAAATTAAAGGACTTGTTTATGTAGTAATGATCATGTGTATAGTAAGAGGGGAGGCTAAATCTGGGTTTTGAGGGTTTGCCTGGGTTACTGAAGGGACTCTCTCACCCACATATTTTACCCATTGTCTACTAACTGAACAATCATCTACTTTGACCATATATTCATAAACCTATTCACATGATGATACTATTGAGAAAATATAAATTCCTGTGAAAACACTGCTGAATTTTTATGGCCTCATAATATCAGAAGTTGTAAAGATTTCCAAGGTATGTCCTGTAGAAAAGACTTAAGAATAATTCAACAAGCACCATTGTCTATTATACCAACAAACCCTGCCCTTATCAATTTCTGTAAGTCATGTTTAATCTTCCCAAAGTTGAACATTAGCAATTGTGGTAGGGCAATTGCCAATTTAATAAAACAAAGTGGGAGAAAATTCCTGTGGTATAATTACTTTTTAAATAATTTAGCATTAATTCAACTTCACTGGTGCTTAAATTATACAGAAATCTTATGTACTAGCTTCATTGCACAGAGGTCATCATCCCTATTAAACTGTCAACTACTTATTCCTCCTTTTATCTGTTGTGCCTCATAGTTTTACTCAGTCATTGAAATAAAAGAATCAGATAATAATCTTTTTTATTCTGAGTTATTTTATACTACTAAGCCTTATTGCCTAAATACTAGGTTCTTCAATAATTACAATAAATAACCTTAATTACAATTGATTACTAATTGCTAAATTTTTGTGATTGCTCCTATGAAATTAATGATATAAATATAATTTTGTCAAAATAATCATTATAAGAAAGTAGAAGAGGGAGACCCAAGATGGCAGAGGAGCAGGTGGAAGCTGCATTAATCTCACCTTAAGACCAAACTGGAATTACAACTAAATTAAAGGAAAATCGTCCTGAATAACCAACTGAACACTAGCTGGACAGAAGCCTTATAACCATGGACAAAGAGACTGGTAGAGAGTGTGGAGGCACGAAAGGGCTGCCTAGACTCCCACAGGTGGCTGCTGAAGTTCCAGGGGGATATTTCAGCAACCGGTGGGGATGGGTTTCCACTGAGAAGTGTGGTGTCTAAACCCCAAGCTTGGCTTCCCAGCCTAGAGAACCAGAGCTGGGAAAGGAATCCAAATAACATCAAGCTGTGAAAAGCAATGGGGCTTTCTGTCTACCAGGGAGAGATGGCTAGAGACACAGAGAGCCTCCTAAAGGGCCAAAACACAAAATTCATTTGCAACCACTTAGCCTGAGCTCCAGCAGAGGGAGGGCAGAGTGGACTAGAGACATGTGGTGAGAGTCTGGAGATGGTGGCTCTGGGAAGAGAACTGAAGGAACTCTCTCCAGGATCCCTGTGCTGAGTCATTTCCCATATGGCAGAAGCCATCTTTCTCAGGCAGAGCACTCCCTTCTAAGCCACATCAACCTGAGGAGAAGCAATAATCCCACTAACAGGAATCTTTTACACCCCACCCTGTGAAGTTTAGCCAGGCTGCTGAGTAGGCCTGGAGGTTATCTCAGTGATTAAGTCTAACAGTAAAGGCAGATCTCTGGGAGCTCTGAGACATTAGATGACCCTCCCCCAGACCCTGTGTTGGTAAAGGCCAGCTTTGGTGTGCAGCTTGGTTCTTTCTGCACACATGTAGGCGTAGCAGAGAGAGACACCAGCTATAGATCACTGATAGCTCCAAAGAGGTTGCTCAGGGCCAGTCACATTCAGTGTCTGACATAAGTCTGTACCAGAGTCTTTGCAGATCTACCTAACACATTAAAACAAATACAAAGAAGCAACAAAAATGGCAAGGCAAATAAACAGGCCCCAAATAAAAGAACAAGAGAATTCTCCAGAAGAAGAACTAACTGAAATAGAGGGAAGATATTTATCAGCTAGTGTTTAGAGTAATGATTATAAGGATAATTAACAGCATGACAAAAAGGCATAGAAAAAGTACCAGTTAGAAACAAAGAATGCAATATCTGAAATAACACACTGGAAGGAATAAACAGCAGTTAGATAAAGTACAGGATCAAATCAGTGATTTGGAAGACAAGGTAGAAAAAAAAAAAAACACCCAAGCAGAACAGCAAAAAGAAAAAAGAATTTTAAAAAAATGAGGAGAGCTTAAGAAACATTTGGGACAATATGAAGTGTAACAACATCTGCATCATGGGAACATCAGAAGGAGAAGAGAATGAGCAAGGGTCCGAGAACATATTTGAAGAAATAGTGGACACTAGTCTGGTGAAGGAAAAAGACACACAAGTCCAGGAAGCACAGAAAGTGCCAAACAAGAGGGACCAAAAGAGGCCTATACCAAGGTACATCACTATTAAAATGGCAAATCTTAAAGGCAAGGAGAGATCCTAAAAGCCACAAAAGAAAAGCAGTTAGTTACCTACAAGAGAGCACCAATTAGACTATTATCTGATTTCTCAACAGAAGCATTTCAGGCCAGAAGGGATTGGCATGAAATATTCAAGGTGATAAAAAGCAAGGACCTATAGCCAAGGTTACTTTATCCAGCAAGGCTATCATTTAAAAATGAAATAAAAAGCTTCCCAGATATGAAAATGCTAAAGGAGTTTGTTAACACCAAACCAGTACTGTAACAAATACCAAAGGGCTTGCTTTAAGAAGAATAGAAAGAAAAAGAAAATAACAGAGGAAAATAGTTAAAAAAGAAAATGACAGTAAATATGTATCTATCAATAATTATCTTAAATGTAAGTGGCTTAAATACTCCAACCAAAAGACAGGGGTAGCTGAATGGATAAGAAAACAAGATATGTGTGTGTGTGCGCGCGCGCGCGTGTGTGTGTGTGCGTGCATGTGTGTACACACATACTGCCTCCAAAATACCCATCTCAGATTAAAAAATATACATGGAATAAAAGTAAAGGGATAGTAAGAGATATTTCATGCAAAATTGAAAGGGAAAAAAGTGAGATAGCAATACTTATATTGAATGAACTAGACCTTAGGACCAAGGCTATAGTAAAAGACAAAGAAAGACATTACATAATGATAAAGGGGACAATCTAACAAGAGGATAGAACCCTAGTAAACATTTATGCACACAACATAGGAGCACCTAAATACCTAAAGCAAATATTGACGGACATAACAGGAGAGATTGACAGAAATATAGTTATAATAGGGGATTTTAACATCTCCCTGACTTCAATGGGTAGATCTTCCAGGGAAAAAATCAACAAGGAGACAGCAGCATTCAATGACACACTAGGTCAAAAGGATTTAATTAATATCTTCAATGCATTTCACCCCAAAGCAGCAGACTATACAGACTTTTCAAGTGCACATGGCATGTTTTCTAGGATAGACCACATGTTCGGGCACAAAATAAGTCTCAATAACTTCAAGAAGATTGAAATCTTATCAGCCATCTTTTCTGACCACAAAGCTATGAAACTAGAAGTCAATTACAAGAACACTGAAACATGCACAAAGACATGGAAGCTACATAACATGTTACCACATCATGAATGAGTCAACAATGAAATCAAGGAAGAAATAAAAAATTACTTTGAAACTAATAAAAATGAGAACACAATAACCCAAAATCAGTGGGACACAGGGAAAGCAGTCCTAATCAGGAAATTCATAGCATTACAGGCCTATTTCAAGAAACAAGAGAAAGCTCAGATAAACAATCTAACTTTACACTAAAAGAACTTGAAGAAAAACAATCAAAGCCCAAAATGAGTAGAAGGAGGGAAATAATAAAGATTAGAGCAGAAATAAACAAAGTAGAGTCTCGAAAAGATACATAAGATAAATGAATCCGAGAGCATGCTCTTCAAAAAGATAAATAAGATTGACAAACCTTTAACTAGACTCATCAAGAAATAAAAAGGAGAGGACCCAAACAAATAAAATCAGGCTTACACCAAAGAAATAGAGGATTTTAAGGCAATATTATGAACAATTATATGCCACAAATTGGAAATTTGGATGAAATGGATAAATTCCTAGAAACTTATAATCTTTCAAAACCAAATGAGAAAAAATCAGAGAACATGAATAGAAAGATTATACCTAGTAAAAGTGAAACAGTAATCAATAAAAACCCCCAAAACAAAAGTTTTGGACTGAATGCCTTCAGAGGTGAATTTTACCAAGCATTCTGAGAAGAACTAATACCTCTTCTTCTCAAACTATTTCAAAAAATTCAAGAGGATGGAAGATTTCTCAGCTTATTTTATGAGGCCAACATTATCCTAATCTCAAAACCAATAAAGACCTTACAGACAAAGAAAATTATAGGGCAATATCCTTGATGAACATAGATGCTAAATTCCTCAACAAAATATTACCAAATGAATACAGCAATACATCAAAAAGATCATATACCATGATCAATTGGAATTTACCCTGGGAATGTAAGGTAGGTATAATATCCACACATCAATTAATGTGATATACAATATAAACAAAATGAAGGATAAAAAGTACATGGTCATATCAATAGATATAGAAAAAGCATTTGATAAAATCCAGCACCTATTTTTTATAAAAACTCTCAGCAAAGTATGAATAGAGGAAATATACCTCAACATAATAAAGGTCATACATGACAAACCCACTGTGAGAATCATACTCAGCGGGTAAATACTACAAGGTTCCCCTTAAGTTTGGGAACAAGACAGGGATATCTACTTTCACTTCTTTTATTCAGCTTAGTACTGGAAGTCCTATTCACAGCAGTCAGAAAAAAGGCATCCAAATTAGACAGGAAGAAATCAAACTGTCTTTATTTGCAGATGACATGATACTGTATATAGAGATGCCCTCAAGATTCCAGCAAGAAACTACCAGGATTGATAAATGAATTCAGCAAAATAACAGGATATAAAAGTAATATCCAGAAATCAGTTGCATTTTTATATGCCAATAATGAACTATATCATAAAAGGAAATTAAGAAAACAATCTCATTCATGATTGCTTCAAAAAGAATAAAATATCTAAGAATAAATCTAACCAAGGACGTAAAAGACCTGTACTTGGAAAATTATAAGACGCTGAAGAAAGAAATTGAAGAAGAGACAAATAAGTGGAAGCACATAGTGTGTTCATGGATAGGAAGAATTAACATCATTAAAATGTCTATAATACCCAAGGCAATCCATAGATTCAATGCAATTCTTATCAAGATTCCAATGGCATATTTCACAGAAGTAGAAAAAATAATTCAAAAATTTATATGGAACCACAAAAGGCCCCACATAGCAATAGCTATCCTGAGAAAGAAGAACAAAGTTAAAGGAATCATGCCACCTAACATGAAACTACATTTCAAGGCCATAATAATCAGAACAGCATGGTACTGGCATATAAACAGACTCTGAGATCAATGGAATGGAATAAAGAGCCCAGAAATAAACCCACACCTTTATAGTCAATTAATATTTGGCAGAGGAAGCAAGCACATACAATGGGTTAAATATAGTTTATTCAATAAGTGGTGTTGGGAAAAGTGGACAGGTACATGCAGAAAAATGAAACTAGATCACCTTCTTACACAACACATAAGAATAAATTCAAATTGGATTAAAGACTTAAATGTTAGACATGGAAACATAAAAATCCTAGAAGTCAGCAAAATCCATAGGCAGCAAAATCTCGGACATTCCTCATAGAAATTTTTTATCTGATATATCTCTTCAGGCAAGGGAAACAAAAGAAAAAATAAATAAATGGGACTATATCAAACTAAAAAGTTTTTGCACAGCAAAGAAAACCATCAACAAAATAAAAAGACATCCCATGGAATAGGAGAACATATTTGCTGATACTTTGGATAAGGAGCTAATATCCAAAATTTATAAAGAACTTGCAAATCTCAACAACAACAACCCTCCCTCCCCCTCCAAAAAGCACCAAACAATCCAATTAAAAATAGACAATGGGCCCTGACTGGTGTGGTTGAGTGGGTCAAGTGTCCCACAAACTGAAAGCTTGCCATTTTGATTCCTGATCAGGGCATATGCCTCGGTTGGTGGCTGGGTGCCTAGTTGGGGGCATGCCAGAAGCAACCTATTGATGATGTTTCTCTCACACATCAGTGTTTACCTTTCTTTATCTCTCTTCTTCCCTCTCTCTGGAAAATAAATAAGCAAAATATTTTTAAAAAAATGGGCAAAGGACGTGAATAAACACTTCTCTAAAGAGTATATACAGAAGGCTATGGACATGAAAAGGTGCTTGATGTCACTAATTATCAGAGAAATGCAAATTAAAACCACAATGAGATATCACCTCACACGAGTCAGAATGGCTGTCATGAATAAACTGAAAAACAATTGCTGGTGAGGATGGGGAGAAAGCGGAAACTTTTCTATTGTCCATGGGAATGCAGATTGGTGCAGCCACTGTGGAAAGCAGTATGGAAAGACTTCAAAAAATTAAAAATGGATTGGCCTTTTGACTCAGCAATCCCACTTCTGGGAATATATCTGAAAAAATCCCAAAACATTAATTCAAAAGAACATAAGCACCCCCATGTTCATTGCACCGTTAATTATAATCACCAAGATATGGAAGCAGCCCAAGTGTCCATCAGTAGATGAGTGGATAAAACAAATATGGGACATTTACACAATAGAATACTACTCAACCATAAAAAAAGAAGAAAATTTTACCCTTTGCCACAGCATACATGTACCTAGATAACTTTATGCTAAGTGAAATCAGTCAGTCAGAGAAATATAAATACCTTATGGTTTCATTCATATGTGGAATCCAATGGACAAACTGAACTAATAGGAAAAACAGAAACAGACTCACAGATATAGAGCAGAGTAACAGCTAACATGGGGGCAGGGAATTAGGGAGCAGAGGATCAAACAAAAAGAAAAAAAGGACTCATGGACATGAACAACAGTGTGGTGATTTCAGGGGCTGGGGGGTGGGTATAAGGAGAATAAATGGTAATGGAAAAAATACAATAAAAAAAGAAAGTAGGTAAACCAAATTTAAATTGCATTCTAATGATAAAAAAATATTTGTTGAGTAAGAAACAACTTTATTTTAATTTATTAAATCTAACCTCAATCCCATTCACCAAACTGGTGATGCTCTATCCTTATTTCTCTGCTACCAGATTTGTGTGAAGACACAAGGGCTTGTACAGTTGAAACATTCTCAAAGGGTCCTCTAGACGTCTGTCCAGTCTGATCACTACTGTTGGGCACATTGCCCAATGAAACAGGATACCTTGACAGCTGTTTTGGGCCCTAACTTGGATTCTGGGATTTTGGTCAAGGCTCAGTGGTAAAGTCATCCCCTTGAGATCCCCAGTATATTCATTTTCTTCAGATCTTTCCCTTTCCCTGCATCCTGTAAGAGAGAAGAGCTAATGGTCCACGTGAACTCACTCTTCCAGTCCTGCAAATCTCTCATCTCCCTTTGCTTTAGTTTCTTCTCCATGCAAAGGCAAAATCTCCTTTTCCCTTCCTTCTGGAAAAGATGAACATCATTCTCTCAGAAGACATAGGATTTAGACCATGATTGGGATGCACACAGGTGACTTCTACTTTAGTCTCTTTAACAGAAACATGAAGGTGTTTTTCCATTGGGTGTAGGAAAATCAAAGGGAGACAGTGCAAACTAACATCCCATTAAGTCATCCTTTTACACATGAATCCGTAAAAAGAGGACGGTTTGCTATAACTTTTTGAAGATGTAATAGCAGGAAGGATTTGAAAACAAACAAGGGGGAAACCTTGCTGGTTGAAAAGACACTCCCTCACTACTGTTTCTATGACTTTCCAGAGAATAGATTGGTCCAGATCATCAGTCCAGAAATAATTTTATTATCATGTAGTACATCACTTTCTGTTAAATCTTCACTAAAGAAAAGTTTAAAATGTGAGACTGTAGCCACTATTTTAATCTGCTTGATGAAGAGGTTGAGGAAATATTGATATTTATTCATAATAGCTGCAAGAACTGAACATGTAAATGTTAGTAGAAGTTATTAACCTTTTGTTTAAAATGTATCATCACTAAATAGAAACAACCAGCGTGCTTTTCTCTTAGAAGTAATGGAAGCCACAACTATCTTGTCCTCTGCACAAATATTTATAAGTACCTAACATTATCATATCATTTTACATTATTCTGTTTTCAAACTTTAAGGTCAGCAAATTGCAGTTTAGAAAACAAACTTGGATCACTACCAAACCGAAGAATTGATTTACATTTTTAAATTGATTTTTCAAGGCAAAAAAAGTAATAATAATTTGTGATGGAAATATCTATGGAATTCAAATTTCAATGTACATGAATAAAGTTTTATCAAAATGCACCCATGCATGGTGATTTATGTAGTGTCTACAGACTGTTTTGTACCCTTCTACAGTGATAGAACTGAGTAGTTGCAGCAGAGAAAGTGTGGTGCACACAGCCTGAAGCAACTACTATCTATTCCTGTTCAGAAAATAATTGCCAACCCCAGCATTAGAATGTATTTGTGCAAAGGAGCTGGGAGAAGAGAGAGTTTTTTACTTTTATTTTGAATGTTTTAATTGCATTTTTCCATTACCATCATCCTCCTTATACCCTCCTCACCCTGCAATCACCACACTGTTGTCCATGTCAATGAGTCCTTGTATTTCTGCTTGATACTTCATGCCCAAACTGCCCCCACATAGTTGCTGTCATCCTCCTCTCTATCTATGAATCTGTCTCTACTTTGCTTATCAGTTCAGTTTGTTCATACTAGATTCCACATTTTAGTGAGATCACTTGGTACTTGTCTTCCTCTGACTGGCTTATCTCACTTAGCATAATGTTCCATCTATGCCATCACAAAGGGTAAAATTTTCTTCAAAAGCCTGTGTCTGGGTTCTATTCCATAGGCTCTTATTGTGTAGATCTGTATAGAGCACCAGGAATATGCATTTTTAATACACATCTTGGATGATACTGTAACAAAAGGTCCTATTCCAGGACTACTCTGTGAGAAATCTTTGAAAATCCAGTTGTGAACATATATATCACCCCCTGTGCAATGAAGTGTTCCTACTCTCTCTAGGATATTGAGATAAATGATTAAATTTAAATAATAAACTATAAATGGATGTTAAAATATTTAAAAGTTTTTATCACTAAACTTAGGTGTACCTTTGTCCCTTTAAAAATAAATTTACTTCCTACATACACACACACTTGGGAAAAAAGAAATTATTCTTTCTAGAAAACATTTATCAGGAACAATAATTCCTTTCTTTCCCAATCTAACTCAAATTTAAATGTTTGATTAAAATCATAACTAAGAATAGGTATGAGGGAAAAGAAATATTTTCATAAAATGTGTGTAGAGGCTAACCCTACCCAGGAGTTACACATGAAAGGAAATGGATACAAAATACTTTTTGTTTCAATTTTCAGTGTAAAGACACTTGCATGTTTTCAAGTTTTATTTCAGGATAAAATTTCTGAGATTATCCCTAAGAATGCTGGGGAGATATGGCACCAGGAAATGGTTCCTTATCTATTTCCTAGCAGATAATAGGTCATGTATTCACAAACTAAAAAGAAAAAGGAGTTAAACTGTCAGATTTAAAACTTTTAAATTTAGCCTATAAGTAAGTCTCAGTACATTTATGGTAAATTTGAAAATAATTTCTAATAAAATGAATATAATAAATTTAAAGAGCATTAATGAATTGTGATTGAGTCAGTTGGGCTGGATTTCCCCATTGATAGCCAACAGCAGTTATTAGTTCTTCTATCCTAACTTCCTTGGGACATTTTAATCTTGGTTCTCAGTGCATAGAGTATGTATTATTATGGATTGTTGTCAGTTCAGTTCCTCTATGGAGGAAACCCTCCCCAAACAGAGGGTCTATGTAATAGAAGCATCAAACTATGTATACACACATATGAAGGCTAAGTTTGCTGGCTGCTTTCTCAGTGTCTTTGACCACCATGCCTGCTGCCTGATTAGCATTTCACCACACTCTTACTCATTTAAATCCATAGAGATCAGTCTTCTCTGGCCTCCATCCTTTTCTTTGCCTCTTGGCTCTGTTCTACTTTTCCCCCTTAAGTCTGCATATTCAGAAGAAATTCTTGTGATAACAAATCTTGGCTGCGCCAGGGCTCTGGATGCATTTCTCACCAGTCTTGGTTTCAAGGTAGATACAGAAAAAACACTATAATTGCTTCTCAGCCTTTCAACTCAAACACTTGTAAAGAAAAAAAAGCATGAACACACTGTCAGGAGGTTCAGTATATGCCCCAACAAGACTGCAAGTGTCCCTCACACTCAAGTAGGTTGATATGGGTTGACCATGTGACTGGTACCTATGTAGATGTGGTCTCATTTTGCAGTGGAAAACTTGAACATCTATATCAGGTATTCTTGCATTCAATGCAAGGCAATAATTGAAGCAGTCCCTTGCAAACTTCAAAACCCCTTAGTTTTCTTAGTAGCATTTGGGTAAGTAGAAATGAGAACGTTGGAGCATTTATGACATTTTGGCAAAGGATTGAGAGTCAAGGTCCTTGGGACTGGCCTCCTCTGGTCTCCATAGTGATTTCCACATCTACCTGGCTTTCAAGGCTGCACTGACTTGACATGAGATCTAGTCTCTTTCACCCCCTGAGTGGGTACTTTCCCTGAGTCACAGAATCTTATCTTGGTTCTCACTGATGTGACTGATGCCTTTTTTTCAACAACATATTGTCAAGAAGTCCTCACAGTCTTTGGTGTAGGGTGTCCTCATCTCTTAGTGTGGATGGCTCTTGGCAAAGTCTCCCATGAGAGAATTTTGGGATATCTTTTATTCCACACAGAAAATCACAATTTCAAGACCTCTGCCATGGATTTAATTGTAGTCCCCACAAAATATATATATATATTAAAATCCAAATCCCCAGTATCTTAGAATAAGCTCTCATTTCAAAACAGGCTGTTAAAGATATGACCAATTTAGCTAAAATGAGGTTGTACAATGAGCTTCATCAAATATGACTGGTGTTTTCATAAAATAAAGGAGACACAGAGAACTATAAGTGACAATGAAGGCAGACATTGGAGAGACACACTGACAACTCAAGGAACTATGAACATTGTTGGCAAACATCACAATCTAGAAGAGACCAGAAAAGATGAACCTCTACAGGTTTCAGAGGGGACATGGCCCTGCAAGTATCTTTGTTTCAGTCTTCTAGACTCCAGAAGTGTAAAACAATAATTTTCTATTGTTTTAGGCCACCCAGTATGTAGTGTTTTATTAAAGCTGCCCTAGGAACCTAATGCAATGTCTAATGCATTAACTTTGATGTGATGCCCTCTACATTGGTACCAAAGAGATGAATGTGCAAGTGATTTCTGAGTCCCAAACAGGAAGAGAACAGAAGGCTTTAATCTTTTAAGCTCTCTCTTATCCAGTTAACCCATATCCCTCTCTCTGAGCTGACATCTTGAAAGAGGAAAGTTTTGAGACATAGTTCTGATCACTTCACTCCCCTCTTTGATTGTTCTTTTTCCCACAAACACCTGGCCCCACAAAGAGCAGGCATCCTCCTTCCTCCATCCATGACTTTCCCCCTAAAGCACAGCCTAATGTCATCAAAACTTCTTGTCCTGGATGGAGGAGAAATCTTTACATAGCAGAGCACCATGTGATTCAAGTTTTCAAGTCTAATACTTGATAAGTTAAATGAGACCTAGAGAGACTTAGAAATAAGGGACTATGTTGAGAAGAAAATGGATTCTCAGAAATAAATAATCTATGACCAGGAAAACATTTGGCATGTATGAGAGTCCCTGTACATGCATATGATCTACATATGTCAAGGACAGTGATACTAGACCTAGGGGAAGTTAGCTGTTTTAGGTTATAATACTCTGCTGTTATCCCAAGATTTTCAGTTAAGTCTATTATACATGATAGCCTATGTAAGCTTTGGAGAAAAGAACAGCGTCTGTGCTCTTTGCATGACGCTGGGACATGTCCCCTTAAGTGGGACAAACTATCCTCAGAGATTTACAGAAAATGTGGAGAAGTGGTTGTGGATGGCAGAAGAAAACTGCAGAGAACCATAGAATAGCACTTGGGAGAAAGACAACTGAATGTGAGTCCTTCTCTGGGAGCCTCAAAAGTCCCTATGGACAGGAAATTGACTTCTCCACTCCCACTGGAACTCCATATTTTCATTTTGCATTGGACCTCCACAGATGATGTAGCTGGCCCTGTTCAGAGTGGAATTAAAGCTTATTGTATGTACTCTTTACTTCCCCTCCTCCCAAATGGAGTATGAATAATAACAGTGATGCAGGCGTGAGGTTTGGTGTAAGGGACCTAAGGAGTTTGGGGAGTGGGAAACCATGCAAGGATAATGGCAGCAGATGCAGTAAAAATAGGGATCAGGAAACAAGTGCTGCCGGAATCCTCTTGAACACATGCTGACATGCAATCAGGTTTTGGGAAATAATAGCAATATTTTCTGTTTGCAGGTGTGAAAGTTATTTTCCCCATTATTGCTACTCAGAGTCTTAAAGCACCATAGATAAGTGAATAGGTAAAGATGCAATCAAGTTTTTACCATAGACTTATTGGGAATAAATGTTTCTGCACTTAAGGAAAGCATAAAAAATATGTGTGCATCAACTTCATTTCCTCGAGTGATTAACCCACGTTCTTTCCTGATTTTTCGATTTGCTTTTGTTTTCTTCTAATAAATAAATGTATAAAACTTCTATTACAAAAAGGCCTAAAGGCCAAATCAGAAAGTGCCAAAATTAGACTTTGCATTTCAATGTTGAATACCAATGTTCATATACTTTATTGTTATATGCATGTGTGTTCATGTGAGTGTGTGCATGACATAGAGACAGTCACTGCCATTGTAGACCTACCTCATTCTGAGCCTCATCCTGCATGCTGTGAGAGAACACATTTGAAAATGAATGTAGCTTTCCCTGAGGTTGAAAAGAAGACAGCTAAATCTTAAACCAGTTCAAACAGAGGATCTAAGAGAAATGGTTTTTCTTCTCCTGCTTTCTCTGTGGCGACAGGGAACATGGTACTATTATTGCCTATGAAACTGGAATTAAAAAGTAAATCAGAGAGAAAATGATCTTCCCTTGGATCCTAATTTTTTGAATTTCTTCTCCTTAGGGACATAATTTCCAAATGATTCACTAGGCTCTTACTTGGACAGTGATCAAGAATGCCCAATTTTGTGAGAAAATAAAATCATCCATGTAGAACTGGAAAGCAGGTGAAAACTCTTTGACAATGTTGCTTGGATAGAAACTAACACCTTTTATCCATCTGCCTTTTGACCCAGCAATTCCACTGCTGGGACTATATCCTAAGAATCCTAAAACACCAATCCAAAAGAACCTTTGCACCCCAATGTTCATAGCAGCACAATTTACAATAGCTAAGTGCTGGAAGCAACCTAGATGCCCATCAGTAAATGAGTGGATCAAAAAACTATGGTACATTTACACAATGGAATTCTATGCAGCAGAAAGAAAGAAGGAGCTCGTACCCTTTGCAACATCATGGATGCAACTGGAAAGCATTATGCTAAGCGAAATAAGCCAGGCAGTGAAAGATAAATACCATATGAT